>SZWC01023457.1:22600-35345 GCA_023375785.1 Penium margaritaceum | reverse complement strand
AAGAAGGGACACCAATGGGAATGGGGTGTAAAGGAGGGATAAGAATTTGATGCAATAAAGGCTGCCATTTGTGAGGCATCGGTGTTGGTACACCCGGATACAAGTAAGGAGTACGTGTGGTGATAAATGCAAGCAACTATGTAATCGGCGGTGTGCTGGTGCAAAACCAAGGAAAGAGGTTACATACTACTCCAAGAATCTTAAAGGGGCTGAGCTCAATGATCCAATCCACGAGAAGGAGATGCTTGTGGTGGTCCAGGCTCTCAAGCTGTGGGGGTGCTTTCATGAGGTGTGATGGTATGTGGTGCACACGGACCACTATGCACTCAAGTACCTCAAGTCACAGCCAAACCTAAATCATCGTCAAGGAAGGTGAATGGAATTACTTGAGGCACCTTTGATTACAAGAACTAGGACAAACCAGGGAGGATCAACCCTAGGACCCATTTTTGTGTCGTCAGGACTTAGACGTGCATGCAATCGCAGTGCTGGCGGGATTCCCGATCATCTGCAACTTGTTTTTCCATGGCCATGCAAAGGACCAGGACTTTGCGATGAGTGCGGTGAAGGGTTGAAAGTAGGATGGTTAATATTGGCACTGAGAGAAGGGGAACTAGAATGTAGTATCGCGGACAGCATCATTGCGACAAGCAATCTTGGAGGAGGCGCACGACTCGCATTAGAGTGGTCATTTTGGCCACGACAAGACCTTCAAGACGCTTGCATACTAATACTGGTGGAAAACGATGGGAACAAATTTCAAGGATTACACGAGCAGCTCTGACGCGTGTCAGAAAATTGAGTGGCATAGGCATGACAGGAAAATCGAGTGGTGGAGGCAGGCCAGGACACCTGCAGCTGTTGCTGGTCCCAGCGCGCATGTGGACTGATATCGCACTAGATTTTGTGGAGGGCCTTCCACAGGGCGCAATGGGTAACATCATGGTGCTGGTGGTGGTGGACAGGTTAAGCAAGACGACACACTTGATTCCTTGTGCGGAGAAGGTCACGGCAATGGAGACGGCCCAATTCCTCTTGCAGAACGTCATCAAACGTCATGAGGTGTTGAAGTTCATGGTCTTGGACCGCGACCCGCATTTCACCTCCCGGTTTCGGGAAGACCTCTTCAATAATTTTGACACCCACATGGCTCTCTCATTTGCCTAACATCCCCAAACAGATGGTCAAACTGAGCACGCCAACCAGACCATGGAGCACCTATTGAGGGATATTTTGGAGCTGGATAGTGAAAGATGGGAATGCAAGCTTCCGGCGGCTACGTTTGACTGCAACTCAGCAGTGCACGCCTGACAGGCCGGTCCCCCTTTGAGGTGGTGTATGGGGTGCAGCCTGCATGTCCCTCNAAGCAGACAAGCACTGGAGAGTCGAGGAGTTATTGGTGGGAAAAAGGGTGCTAATGAGCTTGTGAAACTTGTAGCTGACGGGGATGGGCAGCGACAACCTCCAGCCTTGATGGATGGACCCTTTTCCGATCTAAGGAGAAGTATTCCGCGGTGAGCTACGAGTTGTTGCTATCGGACCACTATGGGGTTCATCCCGTGTTCCATGCTTCTCTCCTCATGGCCTCAAAGGAGCCGGATGCACATTTTGTAGCACCGGAATAGGCTCCTCCTCTAGCAATCTTTGTGACGAGGAGTATGTGGTGGAGACGATTCATAGGCACCGTCGGCATGGTACCGGGATGCATTGCCTGGTGGAATGGCTTGGCTACGGGCCTCAGCACAACTGTTGGATCCTTGAAGCCAACTTCCACAGGGATGGTGCGGTTTACACAGTCTACCAAGCGTACAACAAGTGCACCGGGAGGGTGCATCCTTGGAGGGACAAGTGAATTTCTCGAAGGTACCGGTTGAGATGGTGATTATGTCGTTATTCTGACTTTAAATGATGATCTTATGTTCCCATTGTATTCTATGTGAAAAACCATGCAAAATCAATTCAAGAACCGGGTCAATTGGTGGAGGGGAAAGAAAGATACGGCCGTGCAAAGGTGGGAGGTGCACCTTTTGAAAACAGGCAATGGATAGGTCTGACCCCGAGCACTGTGGAGACACCTTCTAGCTCACTGCAGCCGAAGGTCCCCTAGATGGATGCTTCGCCAATGAGACAAGGTTCATTGGGGTGCATGGGTGCTTTGGNGTGACCCTCGTTGGCGGTGTTGCCAGTGGCAATCACAAGTGGGACACTCAAACGGCCATAACTTAGCTATTCCTTGGCAAAATTAGGCGTTCTTTGGTGATTTGGAAAGCTTGCAATGCGAAATACATGATAAATGTGTTGTTTACATTATTCCTCTTTATATGGGGGCTTCGGAGTGGCGAGGGGCTCTTGGCTGCTTCATGGTGGCTGGTACATAAGGAAGCGTAGGGGTTGTTTTAGGAATCCTATCCTACCCAAGAGCTTTGTACATTGCCTTGTACCGGTCTATCAAATCTAAGGATTCACTCCTTTCCCAAATGTCCTTGTTTCCCAAGAATTGCCTTGCATACTTCCATTCTATCCTACAAGTGTTTTGCAGCAGTTCTTGGTACAAATGCCGCCGGGAGAGTAGCATGGCAACAACCCGAGTCACTAGCGATGATCTTGCTGCTAGGAGAGGTTCGTTCGGCATCTCAAGGGTTCTCTTGAAACATCAAGAAGTTGAGGGTGGGAGGTTCATCCCAAGGAATCGGTGTTCAACCGTCAAGCCAGGTGCCCCCTGGTTCACAAATGCCATTGACACCAAAGCATTACATCATTTGTCACTGATTTGCTAGTTGTTTTCCATATTGCATGCCACACATGATGTTGAAGGTGTGAAGGCTTTTTCTAGGGAATTGCTATTCATTGAGTGTGTGGGTAGGATTTTCCTTCATGCGCCAAGCAGGTTGTTACGACTTAAATGTATTTTGTATGTGCCACAGTTGAAGTCAACTTGTTGTCGGGTGGTAATGAGACTAGCAGGCCAATGTGTCTACACGTACACACAGACTACATCGCATGCACTTTGATGCCTGTAGTGTTTATCTCATCAATGGACAGTTATGTTCTTAAATGCTGTACAAAGTGATCATCTCCCCTTTTGTTGAACCATCCCTAAGTGCATATTGTTACAAGCATTGATACAATATAGACATCGCTCATTCAATATTGCCTTACAGAAATGAATACAAAGACAGTTTCTCTTCCATTGGAACACACTCCAATACATGGTTTTCTTCCTACCGACTGCCTGTACAACCTCAAAGGAAACACTTTCCTTGAGTTTCACAAAGGGAAGGCATACGGACAAGATTTCCCTATATCAAAAAGTGTCATCATGAGGCCTTTGACACTCGTGCATTTAGGTCTGATTGCCAGTATTCTTTACCTCACTGCCTACGACTGCTTTTTCTTTCCTTTTGTGCCATAATCCAAAGCAGATGCCTAACATGAAATTGCTGAAACCTTTTTTTTGGGCTATAATTCAAGCACGTTGTTTATTGCATAAGCTAAGAATAGGCAGAGGAGTAGAGTTCCTTGGTACACTAACATCAAAAGTGAAAGTGAGAGGAGCCGAACATTAGTCCACAACCCCCTACTCTCCACAATAGAATGGTGTAATTGACCAATGGCATATTTGGATGGGAGTGAAACATGAGTTCAAGGAAATATTGTCCTCCTTTTTTTCATTGAACATGTTTGAATCAACACATACAGAAACGTTTTTCATGAGACAAGTGTGTTGCCTGAATTATGCTTAGAATCATGTGCCCCAATACTCAAGCATGTGATTTTACACAAACCTACCACTTAGCTCTTGTTCAAACTGAACACATGGTGAGGATGTGGTGCATGCACAAAATTAATCACTTGCAAACTATGTTATGGTGACCACATCTGATGAAAACTGGAGGAATGACTAAATGAAATGAAAAGGGTAAATCTCAAACATTGGACAATGAAATGTCCTTGTTGAAAATAATCAGTGTTGAAACAACAAAAACCTAGTTTAAAGTTCAGCAGGGTACTGGTGCTCATCCTTGAGTACGTTGAATTTGCTCACGGTTGTCGTCGCAAGGCCAAAAATGTTCTGGACGATGGAAATACGTTGAAGATTTATGCAACGTTGTCCTGTTTTAGTAAAGTCATCAGTGGCCTCTCAGGGTCGCACTGCTATGGTTTCAAAATTTATGTCTAGCGGACCTTGGATGCTCCACAAGTAGTGTGAGACAATTCTGGGGATGGGGACAAATGGATTTTTTTTCATAAGAAGTAAGTGTACTTCGATGACAAGAGTTTCAAATATTAAGCATAAGTAAAAATAACAGAAACAAGAGTGTGACTGTAGCGGGAAGGCCGGTTTGGCCCTCCCACCTTGCAATAGCGAGGGGGTCATCCTCAACCATCCCTCGCTACTACGAGGGCTGGCCGGTGACTAGCTTCGCGCTGGCCACTCGCCAACTGGCGGCGGGCCGACTGGGTGCCTAGCAGCATGTCAGATGACTTGCCCTCCTTGCAAGCACGAGCGAGCGGGGACGAGGGATAGGCGCAAGTGAGAGAAACACGAGAAAAGGCAAAGTGTTGGCATGAAACTGCCGATTGTACCTTGCACATAATGATTTCATCTCGACGTGTAAAAACTATTCTCAATTCTTTTTAGGAGGAACCACGAGTTTCAAAACCAAAAATTCCTGCAAAATCATGTTTGGGATAATACTCCCCTCATTTTGCACCAAGCATACGAGGGCGAGGTTAAAAAAAAAAGGGCACGAAATGGGCATGCACAGGTCATTGATGCTGATTACCTTCAAACTGATGCAGAGGGAAAAACCCCTTGAGTGAGCTCTGGACGCCATTTTGCATACCTCGACGACAATCTAAGTGCAGGAGTGAGAGACACAGCCGTGATAGTGGTTTTTAGAGTGGGACGACCGTCGTGACCAAGTGTGCAACGGTTTTGTGGCAATGGTAGGTATAGAATGCCGTGAGCACCCATAGCAGCATAAAATATGCCAAAGGGGGGTACAGTGTTCATACTAACTCNAACTCTGGGAACTTTTGGAGGCCATCCCATTGTCATGGAGTACAAGGAAGGCAACTCCAAGGAGGCACGACACGTCAAGAGAATGCAAAACGAGGCCAAAGTAAATTAGAAGAGAAAAAAAAGAGAAGAGTGAGGGAGGAGCGTGAAGGTTAGAAAATCTAAGTTAGAGTTGATCCCACTCCCCTCCTCCCCACTATATGATCGGTGCTCAAGAGTGAATAGCCTCTTTATTCCTTTCTCTTCCTTTTGTTTTTCTAGGGTGTCTAGCTTTCCTAGTGCTGTAAGTCATGGCTTACGGTTTTGCCAGGAATCCATGTGATTGTGCCGATTGTAGTGGCATAGAAAATTAGTATAGTCTATGACATGATTGTGCCAACCATAGTGGCCTAGAAATATGGAGACTACATTTTGTAATCTCTACATGATTATAATTGCTTCACCGATTGTGAGAGCGAGGAGAATCTAGGAGGCGATGCCTCCTCAAATTTGTGGGGTGATCATTTCAACGGTCTTCACGTACTAGTTCCATGGGCGACGGGATGGCAAGTGCCGGACCATCCAAGACCAAAGAGGGCAAGGTGGGGACAGCCTTACCACACACCCTCGGCGGACTCAGCCGCCGTCACGAGCATGGTTGCCAAACCAAAGGCAACCATACTTCCAAAAGCAATTATTGGTACAGTCGGTGACACCAAGAAGAGTAAGGAAGCCGAGAGAATTCTCGGCGAGCACGTTGACGTGCACGTGGGTGACCCCCACGCCATAGAGGATACCTCCAAGAAGGACCACCCAGGCTTGGACCCAATGAAGAGCACAACGTCAACAATGGCGAAGAAGACAAGGATAGCGATCATTGCTATCACCGTGCGACAAAATTGAACCGATCGCTTGAGAAGGACAAGACGCTCGCCGGATCGCCTAAAGCTGCCGATAGCAGCGAGACTGCCAACAATGGCCAAGGCATTGAAAGCAGCTACGTTGGAATATCCAAGACAACGGGTTGAATCAAGATCACCAGTGACGGTTGTGGTAGAGTACCACCCGGAGGAGTGGGGACGGACCTCCCTTCCTATGATGTGGCTCTGATGGGGCACACTAACGTCCATTCGAGCATCATCGCCGACAATAGCCTGCTCCAGAAGGCGGGACTCCTCAAAGGCTTGTACACGGATCGTACCCTATTGTAGTGGGTAAAGGTATATGGATAGGGCAAGGCCCTCGTGGCTATCACCGATGCTCTAACGACATCAGAGCTGAATTTTACGTATGTCAACCCAATGGCCTACGTTGGGCAGAGCATCACTGACCTTGTCCATAGTTGTCAGCTAGAGCGGCTGGTCGCCCATGAGGAAACCCGTCAAAGCAATAATACTGACAAGGTGTTGTAAACCGTGACCCATGTGTGAATTTAACAACAATCGTAGCGGACAACAAGTGCAGATGCCACCGCTAGTAGCAGCCTGTACTTGCCTACCTCAACGACATCATGACCGGTTATGAACACGTCCTTTCTACATATTGTGGAGATCTTTCGGAAGGACGTGAAGCTGGCTGATTGACTTAATTGCATGGAGCATGTCCTGCCCATCCACAAGTTGCCACTCTGTCTGTGGGGTGACCTTGTCGTGATGCAACTCAAGGACAAGCTCTTCAAAATGTGGTCAAGGAGTTGGACGTACAACATCCACCCCTTAAGGTTCAGCCCATGTCATGGGAGGCTTTTTGCGCTATCCTATACAAGAAGAGAACCTAGCTTGAGGAGACATAGTATCCCTTCAACAAGATCAAGGACTTCAGGAAGCTAGGTAGCTTACTCGAGGCCTGGTTAAGTAAGTTCATCACAGTCGTGGAGGAAGCCAAAACTTCACTCAAGATGATGGGACCAAGACCTTCAAGTACCCTGAGTGTTTGCTGTTGGAGTAGTTGCATGATGGTCTTGCCAGTGAGAAGCCGAAGGACAAGACCACCACAACAACAATCGGCCAAGCTTGGACAAGTTGGAGGGTGTTGCACAACTACATGAGTGAAATGTATTCAGCAAACTCGAAGCACTACTCAAATACCCGGCCAAATGTGCGTGCATAGTAAGGCCACAGCATGGGTATAGACGCTGCAGGGGCTGGTGGGTGAGCCAAGCAGCAGGGTGGGGTCAAGGGCATGTAGCCTGCAAACCCTTTAGTCAAGAAGGTTGGAGGGCACAAGGCCTCAATCAATATGCATAGCTATGGTAATGATGAGCTGCAAACAACATGAGCGTCGCAGCGTAGCCTTCTACGATGGGCTCTGCCACAACTGCATGTAGCCTAGCCACTTTATGGCCCAATACCCTTAGGCTATTGGTGGTGGGTAAGAGGCTGTAGCGTTGGCCATAGCTGTGGCACCTTATGGAGATGTTGCAGCAAGAGGCCAAGGACAGGAGACATGTCGCGGTAATGGGCATGGCCGTTGTAACGGGCAGGGCTGTGGTGCGGGTTTTCTCCACCCTAAGTGACGTTAGTAGGGACCAGTTAAGGTAAAAGTGGATCAGGAGTGTGTGTTCATGTTCTTAGATGAGGATGTTAAAAAATTTGAGTTTTTGACGAGTTCAAGCTTCTGTGTTGTTTCATCCCCTTCTGTTAAACCTCATTCTGCACTTGCTCACTGGACTTTTCTTCTAAATCTTACATCCCCGAACAAGATGCATGATCAAACATGCTCAGTGGTGGATGTACCAATCTTTGTACAAAAGTTATGTGATGTAGAGATTGAAGAAAATGCCCTCAAAACGGTGAGTTCAATCACATTCGCAGTACCTTTGGTCAACAGTTTTGACCCTGTCTGATTCAAAGATTGGACGGTGCTAGCTGAATTCACACATGTCCACAAGATGTGGACTCAAGTGGGTGAATCATGGGATTTGCAGCATTCACCATATAGATTCGATGTTCATCACAAACGTAGCTTGCCATCGTCAAGACTGTTTACTTAGAAGAGTTGAGGTAACATGATGATGCAATTCAAAACACGCCTTACTGGTACTCCTGCGAACGTACTGGATGACAGTGGAGGGAATGGCTCCTTTGTTGGCCTTGGCTTCACCAAACATGTGGGCTTGAAGCATGAGCAATTTAATGGTGAAGTTTTCATTGGTGACAACCGTACGGTATCCGTGATCGGTGCTAATAAAGTAGTAACTTGCATTCAACGTTACAAACAAAGTGTCATGTTGAAGGCATCTAACCTTCTTGACCCGCTCGACTCGGTGCTAGGCAATCCCTGGCTTTGTGGAAACAATGCTCTCATGTTTTTTCAATCAAAGCACTTCATCTTTCAAAAGGGACCGAGTCCTTCTATGTTGATTCCAAGTACGGAATTGTTACCGATCCAATAAAAAGTCGATGCGAGATTGTGTGCGATGTGGGTCAAGAGACGGATTCAAAAGGGTTGACAAATTCTTGGATCAGCCGCAGAAAGTGGTGGATGACGTACAGGAGTACATGCTACACGAGATCAAATCTTCATTGCCGGAGTTCTTGGATTTAATCCAAGAGCCAATGGTTGGGCTTCCATTATAACGACACATGAGCCACCCAAATCCGCTGCAACCACAGGCAACTCCTCCGTTCAGACCTATGGATCGCTTCTGCCCAACAAATTAACGAGAGGAAAAATGCTAAATCAAAGAGTACCTTGCAAAAGGGTGGATTGAGCCAAGTAACTCCCCCGATAATATGCTGACCATTTGTGTGAACAAAAAGGACGATGGTTTACACATGTGCATAGACTACCGGCCCGTGAACAAGCTCACGGTGAAGAAATGATTCCCCTTACCATGGATATAGGAATTATTTGACCAAATCCAAGGGGCAAAGGTAATTTGTTCCTTGGATTTGTCTCAAGTATACCATCCAATCCGCATCACGGAAGATGATGTACCGAAGACAATGTTTCAAAAGCACATTGGGTACTATCAGTTCCGGTGTTTTGCTTCGAGCTAATGAAGGCCCTAGCAACCTTTCAAGGAGGAAGAAAGCAAACATTTGTCAATCAACTTCATTATTTTGTCTTGGTTTACCTTGACGACATCCTGGTTTTCTCCAAATGAATAGAAGAGCACATAGAAAATCTACGCGCAGTCCACATGATCCTTTTGGGACAAATGTTCCATGCTGAAGTGAGCAAGTACAAGTTTACACAAGATAAGCACGCATACCTTGGATACATAGTCGATAAGGACAGCATCTGTGTCAACCTATAAAAGGTCCAAAACGTGGTGGACTGGCCACGTTGAGAAAGTATTGTGTACATTCAGACTTTCCTTGGCCTTGCAAACAGCTTCCGACGGATTATGCAATAGTTTTTCTTACCCCGGTAGCGTCACTAACCAGGCTCACACAAAACATGTAGTGGGTATGGAGATCTGACCGTGGAAGCACTCTTCTCAAAGTGAAAGAGCTTCTATCCGAATACCCATCNTGTGATGTGACGCGTTGGTAGTAGGACTTGGAGTAGTCCTCATACAAGATGGCCATCCAACTGTGTATGAGAGCCAAAGGCTGATCCCCATAGAGACGCGTTACACGACTGGGGATCAAGAGCTCCTTGTGATGGTATACACTTTCAAGATATGGCATTCCTACCTTGAGGGCGTTGAAGGGGCTGTGACAGTGGTGACCGACCTAAACCCATTGGCGTTTTTCCAAAGAAAAACAAACCTTTCAAGAGGACAGGCACATTGGAGCTAATACCTGAGTTGATTCTCGCTCGCATGGGAATGTCGGTCAGGACGCATCAATGTGGCCGATCCATTGAACCTACAACCTATGGAGATTAAAGCAACCACCGAGGTTGATGGGTGTTTTATGGCCATTGCGACGACAGGAACACAAACACCTAATCCTCCTGCGATAACCTAAGAGATCATCCACCACAATGTTGGTTTGTGTCCCACAGTCCTGTTGTAACCTCTGGCCTCACTGCACACTCACCACACTAACGTAGGTAATTGATGCTGGAGTGACACTGGCACTGACGTCACCGTTCACTTGGTGCCGGCTCACAAGGAGACCGTCCAGAGTCACACTCACAGGGTACATTACAATTGCCTAAAGCAAGGGCCTGCATAACTAGAATCATTGTTGACACTAGGATAGCCCAAGTGCTACTGTCCAGGTTGCATGTTGCTGACAGCTTTGGATAAAGAGACCAGTGGAGGGTCAGGCTAAAGATGGGGCAAATGGGAAAAACTGACGATCGTTGGTGGGCTTGTTGCCCACCCGATCATGGGGAGCGAGCTCTTGCTCCCCCCGTTGCCTCTCTCTCTTCACTTTGCGAGTGTTCTCTTACGCTCGTGACTCAACAGTCAAGCATCCATTGCGTTTGATGTCTAGCGAACTTGGCTCGTCCTTCCTACTTCCCTCCCTCTCCCCCTCACTAGGATCCTTCATCCACTGGTATCAGAGTAGTGAAGAGAGAAGGTGTTGCACTCGCAAATCAAGCGCTGTGCGGCTGGTCTCCGTCGCCACCGCCACTTTCGCCGCTTCCGCCGCTCTTTCTTCCACGTGGAGCACTCTCGCTGCCGAGCTACAGTGGAACACACTCCCACGGATGCCCGTTGCTCACTCCCATATTGTGGCGGGCAGCAGCAGGAGCCACGTGAAGACACCCACAAGTGCGTCATTTTTTCGCTCTCGTAGGATTGTTCACATGTGCGGGTGCTACAGATGTGTAGCTACTACATCTACGGCAACAACTCAAGTTGCAGCACCATCTTGAGTTGCAACATTCTTAGTCGCAACAGTTGCAACTACAAGAACAGCAGCTAAACTACAGAGCCAGCACCCGCAACTACAGAGCCTGCACCTGTAGCCACTGCTGTTGCCACATTCAATACAGTAGCAGGAACAGTAGCAGCTCTACAGACACGCACCCACAGCTGCTGCTCCAGCTACTGCTACAGGTCCGGCTATTATAGCCAGAGAAATTGCAGCCACGGACCTAGGGTCTAGCACACTTAAGCTCCCGTAGCAACAGTACCAGGCTTAGCCTCGGCGGCGTCAACATACACAACTACACCCGCTGACTCGAGTGTAGGTGTAGCTCAGGACCCTTTGTAGCAGCACTATTTGCCGCAGCAGCCGCGGTAGCCACAGTAGGCACACTCTAAGAAACCACACCTGTAGCAGCCGCAACACCTACATCTTAAGTAGTTATCTTCTACATAGAAGCAGCCGCTCACAACTACGGCAACTGCATTTTAAGTAGCCGTAGCCAAAGCAGCTTCAGCCGTTGGTCGCCGCAACAGTTGCACTCTAAGCCATCGCAGAAGTGCGAGTGTAGTCACTGCATTGCCTCAACCACATCAGCAGTAGTAGTTGCAATTCAAGCCACGCTATAGCAAGAAGCTGCAGTGCAGCAGTGCCACACGTTGCGCCAACCTTCGTGCCTCCATGCTACCGTTGCTGCCGCGAGCTTCACTACTTCACCGGTACGGTGGTGCAGCAGCTTCCACATTGGCGAATGGTGACAGTCCAAGCGCGTTCCCGTCTGGTGGATACTACAGAGGGGGGGCATTGCCTCGCCGCGAACGTCTTCGCAGAGGCATGAGCAGCGACCGCGCGTCCGAGTCTACCTTTGCATCAGGTGCACAAACTTCACGTCACCGTCCGCTACGCATCTCCCCAAGCCCTTCGTCTGGGGGGTATTACGTACCGCATGTCAACTCGGAGGTCGCGGCTGCTCAACTATACGCAGCACTGACACATGATATTGTTAGTCTTGTGGGTGCTTTCACACGTACCACTTCTACTATCATAGATGCAGCTATAGTGGCTGTAGCTACATTCATCGAAGGCGTTAGAGCTTCGCGCGCCCTTGCAGCAACCTCCGCCGGGCTTTCCATTGAGGCGTATAGAGAGGCCGCAATTGTTGTTGGACCCATTGCTACAGCCGCTAATGACATAGGCACTCAAATCTCCGTAAGAGCCTATGCCATTACGTCGACCACAGCCTCAGCTGCATCTACTACAACTGCTGTAGCATCATCCATCTACGCTTCTACGTTTGGCACCGTCGCAGCAGCCGCATTCGCTCCATCTGTCGGCTCCAGCCTCATCACTACAACTGTTTCCATTATGGTTGTCTTCACCACTCTCGGTGCTGCCTTCACCGCTGGAGCTCTTGCTCTCATGGTTCCAGCTGCGTCTACAGTCGCCATCCTTTCTGTAGCTGCCGTAGCTACAATCCCACATCTCCTTGCCTTCCTGTGCAGTCCGTCCTCTTGACTCCCTTGCAACGCACTGTACCTGCTTGCATTCATTTTGTGCCTTTTGTGCGGTGGATTGTCCTATTTGACTTGGGGTGGGCTGTCCTACAGCATTCTTATCTTTTGCCTCAGGCAACCCCATGTCCCCCACGCCCACTGGGGCTCGAGAAAATCTATGAAAATCTGTCCGACAGAGCCCGCACGTCGTCACCATGTCCGGTGACGACGAGTCAGTCATTGCGACCCTTCAGCGCTAGCTAGCCCTCGCTTGCGAGGCCCAGCAAGAAGCTAAGGATCGTCTTAAACTCGATGAGGACAACCACACTGCTTTTGCTGATGAAGTAGTCACCATTGTGCTTAGCCGCCTCCGAGTTGCGTCTGCAATTCCCCGTTATAAGGCTAACCCCACTCTTTGGATGGTCACCCCTTCTGCTTCTGGCACCTCTGCTACTGCACACACTGGAACCAACGCTACT
>SZWC01023455.1:3532-22832 GCA_023375785.1 Penium margaritaceum | reverse complement strand
GTCGATCGTCATTGATCGACGGTCGACGAGTGTTTTCAGATGTCTACTCCAAATACACTTAGTGTATTTTTCACTTGTCCGTCAGATACACTTACCATATACACTCCCCCAATACACTTTACCCTTTTGGGGGGGGGTCTCCAACTCGTATGTTGTCCCCCCCCCAAAGGGTAAAGTGTATTGGGGGAGTGTCTATGGTAAGTGTATCTGATGGACACGTAAAAAATACACTAAGTGTATTGTATACTTAGTGTATTCAATTATCGGTTGTCCAATACAGTCCCCAACTACACAACCCTAATACACTCGTCACTTCTGGGGGGGGAGATGGTGTCCCGACTATGTGGCTACCAATGTGTAATATGGCTGCGACACATATTTATGTCATCGAGTAGTCGACGGTCGTCGATCGTCGATCGTCATCTTTGTAAAGGGAACCGTGTCGTAAGTCGTTGATTGCCGATCGTCATTGATCAACGGTCGACGAGTGTTTTCAGATGTCTACTCCAAATACACTTAATGTATTTTTCACTTGTCCGTCAGATACACTTACCATATACACTCCCTTAATACACTTTACCCTTTTGGGAGGGGGGGATGTCCAACTTCCATATTGCCCCCCCCCAAAGGGTAAAGTGTATTGGGGGAGTGTCTATGGTAAGTATATCTGATGGACACGTAAAAAATACACTAAGTTTATTGTACACTTAGTGTATTCAATAATCGGTTGTCCAATACACTTCCCAGCTACACAACCCCAATACACTCGTCACTTCTGGGGGGGGGGAGATGGGGTCCCGACTATGTGGCTACGAATGTGTATTATGGTTGCGACACATATTTGTGTCATCGAGTAGTCGACGGTCGTCGATCGTCGATTGTCATTTTGTAAAGGGAACCGTGTCGTAAGTCGTCGATCGTTGATCGTCATTGATTGACGGTCGACGAGTGTTTTCAGATGTCTAATCCAAATACACTTAGTGTATTTTTCACTTGTCCGTCAGATACACTTACCATATACACTCTCCCAATACACTTTACCCTTTTGGGGGGGGATCTCCAACTCCCATGTTGACCCCCCCAAAGGGTAAAGTGTATTGGGGGAGTGTCTATGGTAAGTGTATCTGATGGACACGTAAAAAATACACTAAGTGTATTGTACACTTAGTGTATTCAAGTATCGGTTGTCCAATACACTTCCCAGCTACACCACCCCAATACACTCGCCACTTCGGGGGGGGGGGGGATATCATCGACGATGGATTCTGCAACAATGGCAAATGTATGCTTGTTTCGAAGGTTGTTTACTTTTGTATTCGGCAATATAGAAAGTAAATGCCCAATTTACAGAGATAACCAATCAGAAAGTATGAAGACATAAATATGTCTACTATACATCAAAACTGCAATATCATATTACATTTTTTTCCTAGGTAAATAATTGAACTAGTTTTGAGAAGGCATAAGAATCAGATACATAACTTTCCAAGTGAATGGAATATGAATACCCTTCTGGGCAACTTCATGGAAACTTCCCTATAGTCCATACCTAGTACACTAGATGTGCTGTGTATAAAAAGCCCTTCATTAACCATACCTCCCAAAACTAACCCTCAATTATTATGCTAGTAGTTGAAAAAATATCATACTTTCGTGTTCTAAACAAATATCTCTTATGACACCCAAAGTCATCCTCAAGGAAATGGCTCCTTTCCAAGTGGAAGATGTGGGAATGCGTCAATATTCTCCATTACATGAAGAAAAATATGTATTCACTTGTGCTAGTGCCCATATCACTTCTTAGACTATTGTTGGGTTAGAGCATTTCTTGAACTCTTATTGGGTGTTTGACTAACGTCGGTATGTTATTTCAACAAGCTGTCATACTTCAACATTTTGTGATCGGGTTGGGGCCACTTGAGGAAATTGATGCTTTCCTCATTCAATTGGAACCCCTCATTCTTCTTATGAGTATTAGAATGTGCATGATGGTACTACCCCTCGCAATCCTCCCTACCTTGTTTCAATTTCTTTCATGTGGAGACGTTTTCCTTAAAAAACTTCTTTTGCTTATATTCCATCTACAAAAGTTGTACATAAGAACAATGGTTGAGTATAGAGGGTTTCTTACTTGTCTTGGAGTCTGAGTAGCTTGTTTGTTTTTGTAACAGTTGCGATAAACTTCCTCTTTAATTGAGATACATGTCTGAGTCCTCGCTTTCCCCGTCATGTTGATTAAAGAAGGAAGTTTTTTTTTCAAATTGTTTGCGGTGGTTGTTCATTTGCTTGTCTACTGAAGCAAGAATGGAGCTTATGATTTCACGGGATGAGAGAAGGTCCCATTTTTCTTAAGTGTATTTGTGTGCGTGGAACATAACTTTGCTTGTAAGGCTATCATCGTCATGTTAACGTGGAGATAGAAATCATCGTTGCTATGTCTTATTCGTGAATGCTTTCATCTTGTCTTTTGCGGACTTTGTCTTGCTCGCTACCTTAATTGCATTAATTGCTCGTGATCTTACCACACTTTTGAGTGGGTTCTCCAGTCGCCCCCCTTTTTTTTCATGTCTTTAGGGAGGCTATTGAGTGAGTGGGCGCAAGCTCCATGGGTTGTCGCATTTTCACAAGCCTTTTGGTTTTGACCTCTGTTGCTCGCTCGCTGCTACTTCCTCCATGTTGTGGTTTTTTTGAATATGTTATGGATTTTTTGCACGAGTTTTGATTTGTGGTTTGACTACTCAAGTCTAATGCTCAAATTTTGATGCTTGGTGTTGAGGTGTTGTGGTTTTCCTCAACCATTGCTAATGAAAAAATTGGTATTTGTGGTTGTGGCAGGTCTAAGTTGTACTATGAGCGTTTCTACTACTCTTTTGGCAAAAAGAGGAATATGAAGACGGCTTTTGAACCCTGGTTCTTCTTCAACTTTGACATCTTGCTATGCTACTACTGGGGTTTTAATAATCTAGACCGCTAAAAATATTTACTTATTATATAGTACTTCTTTTTGGATTCCTTGTTGAAAAATGCTATGCACCATCATATGTGTTGATGTTTGTGGGGTGCAGCAAGGTTTAGGTTCCTTGCTGCTGGGACCGTTGTGCTTGGAGAGCAACCACAGAAAGAGTAGAAAGCTGGAACTAGGAGAATGCTGGGACTGGATCATTGTAGTTGATCACAACTATAGTAGAAGAAACAATACAACAAACACAACTCAGCTAGAGACTAACTCTAGACTCTCACGCCTAGACACAACTGCTTTCTTACACGTGGGCAACGTCTAGCAAGACAACTCTAGGAGAGTAGCTTGAGTCTTGGGCATAGTTTGGCCACCTCTTCAAGGTATTTAGGCCTTCAGGTAGTCAGGGCCATCTCCGGCCCAGGCTGGTAGACTCCTGCAAGTCTTACTGGGTCTTGTGAAGATTGTCTGCAGAGTCTTGGCCTCAAGTGATGTCTGGAACTGGTGGAGGCTGCTTTGGTAGAATGCAAGTTGAAAGCTTGGTGACGACTGAGTTGTTTATTGTAGACTGCCAGGCTGGCCACCTTTTATTGCAGGTTGTTGGCAAGTTGACAGCTGTCAAGGATGATGGAAGCTCCTTGCTGCAGGTGGGAAGATTCCTAGCTTAGGAATCTTCCTGTAGGCAGTTCCCCCTCTAGTATCTCTTGTTGCTGAGTCGTGCATGGCTATGGTGATGTAGAGTAGTCCCCGCTTCTGGCTTTGCATGTGGTTGATGACTCGTGCACACATGTTATGACGTAGTGCTGTGTCTTGCATGCACGCGTTGATGAAGAGCAGTCGCTAATCTAGGCCTTGCATGCTGTTGTTGAGTCGTGTTGATGCAGTAGCTGATGTAGGGCGGTCCACACTGCCCAGTCAGGTGTAGGCCTACCCTGACTGGACCTAGCCCAGAACACAATAGTGCATAGTCGCACTCCACAACTGTTGATTGGTCTGGGTCAGGAGGCATGCACAGCCTTAATATGCATGCAGCACAGAGTATTTTACAGCTCTGGGGTCCATTCCCTCCATGGACCTAGATGCCAGTATAAAATTTGCCCTGTACAAGTGGAGAAAATCTCTGCCGTTGAACCCAAGAATTTATGAGAGAATATTCCCTAACTTCTTGCAAGCTCCTCCGATTCTGAAACTGACTACGCCAACTTGACCAGAACAATGGGCGCACTAATCGTCACCTCTAACACTCCCCCTAGATTGGTGCACCAAAGAGTTTTCCTAGTTGCCAGTGAAGGAATCGGTGACGTTGGGTGTCTCCCAGAGGGTTTCGATGTCAAAAGAAATTTTGGGTGCTTCCCCGGTGTTAAAAAAGTTTACTAGAGGACTTTCCTCACTCTCGGGCTCAAAATCGCTCCCGACTGCAATGACCAAAACTCCCTGAGGGTATTTTTCGACTTTGAGAGGTTGCTACTAGGAGTTTTGTGCTATTTCCGCCATCAAAAAAATGTTTCATGGCGTCTCTGGTCGTCTCGCTCCAATTCTGATGACTTCTACTATAAGAAATCGCACACGGGCATTCCCGGCGCATGCTGCATGGAGGGGCGCTCCGGTTGACTTTCCCTTCTCTTCGAATCTTCCCTGCTGCATTTTGGTGGGTTGAGAAGTCAGTGGGAGAGAAGAAAAAAAAATTCTCCTCTCCCCCTCACGTCCTGCGGCTGTTGCAAAGGTATAAATGGCGGTAGCAGTATTGCTGACGAGATTTTTGCCCTCACCTGTGTGAAGTCGTTGCCCCATAGCTTTAGTCATAATCTGCACAATCTTGGCTGCCAGAGCTGGATTTGGGGTCGCGCTAGTCCATTGTCGCACGCTTGGAGACGTCACCACTGCTGCTAAGTTGCTTGTCGAGTGAGCTGCGATCCCCTCCTCTCATCGTCCGTTTTTTTATCGACGGCTTCGTCCTTTTCCTAGCTCCATCGCCAGCTTTTGTACTATTTGTGGGAGGGGTGTTCGCGATCTCGCTCAGGAGGTGCGAGCTCGCTCGCCCTCCTATGGCGAAGACGCTTGCCACTTCGCGGGCGAGCGAGTATGGTCGCTTGATGCCTACGCGACGGCAGGCAGCTTCGCTGCCAAGCCTGCCGTCGTGCCAAGCCTGTCGCTTGCTGCCGCCACTACCCCTCTTGTAGATCGCCCCCCCTTTCCTTTTGTCACATCTGCTCCGCCACGAAGCCCTGCTTTGCTCGCCTACTATGCTCGCTGCTCCACTTGCACCCCCTTACTGTGAAAAAAACTCTCGCGACCCCTTTGTCGCTCCGATTACCGGTCCACGGTGCAGGATTCTTGAAACTAGGAGAGTAAAGTAGGTCTCCTAACGAATTAGGGGACTAAAGTGGGTGGTTGAAGCTGCTGATTGTCTGGGTGTAAAAATGATTTTTTGTAACAGGTTTCTCAGGGGAGAGAGGTGAGATTTTTTCGGATGTCACGTCGACACTAAGCGTGACTGAGTCTGTCGGTGATGAAAGGACTCGTACGACTGCTTGAGAATTTTCTTTTATACGTGAATTTTCTTGACGGCTTTGGATCCCTGCTACATGCTCCACAAAAAGTGTTTCGTGCACCATGAGGCATGAATCTCCATTTTTTCGTGTGTAAAGATCGCCGATGGCGTTGGCGCGCATGTTCGACAGCCACGTGTCTCCCAGGTCGTCCTTCTTCCGAGGATACTACGAGTGGGCATTACGCGTAAGTCCACATTGCTCCATACACCTGTAAAAAATGTCCTTCGAACACGTTTTGTCAAAAAATCTATTACTTGTGCTGTTCCTGGGTTGTGCTCAAGGACAATTGTGTGGTTTATCACCTTTGAGCGAATCCAGTGGGCGGATGTCAATGTGCTTTGTCTTCCCCTTACATTTTGTCGAGTTTACAAGGTTTATAGCCGATTTTTTGCCGTTGTTAATTCGAGTCGGGCGGTGCTACGAGAAGCCTATGTCGACAAGGAAGTTCTTGAGGTAGGTAACTTCCTGAGTTGCTGATGTCGCCGTGACATACACAGCTTCAACTGAGTTGAGTGTGATGATGTTTTGCCTCTTGCTAGACCATAAGACTACCGTTATGGTCAGGAGACAAACAAACCACGTGGTGCTTTGACAGTCTTCTTTCGTACCGCTGAAACCTGCATCCACGTAGCAGCTCAGCTTCAAGTTCTTTGATGAGGCGAAGACTAACCCTGTGTCTGAGGTAGTCCAAAAGAACTTGAGGGCACGATCTATGTCCTTGCAAGCCCTTTCACAACAAGTCTCATTCCCATGCGCCAAGTTGCTCACCTTAAAGTTCAGGTCAGGTCGTGTGCAACTTGTAGCGTACATGAGAGAACCGAATTTTCTGCGAAAGTCATTCTTATTTCTCCTCCTTGGTCCCTGATGAATCAACTACTGCTACATTAGGGAAGTCAACGTGACAATCGAGGATGTCAAACCATTCGAAGACTTTGGCTCCGTAAGTGTGCTGTGACAACTTGAGCGTGCAGGATGCACGATCGCGTTTGATGTTCATGCCGAGGTAGTACTCAAAGCTCGGCATCAGCATCACATTGAACTCTTTCGCCATTGCACAAGCAGTTGCTTGGATGAATTCTGGCAAAGGGCCAATGATAAAGATATCGTCAACATAGACGAGGACGTAGTAGTCTTGACGTTTGTTCTCAACCTAACGATGTAGAGACAAGTAGTCTTTGTAGGCTGATGGATGAAAGTCCAGTGACTCGAGGAAGCTTTGTAGCTTGCGGTACCAAAGGAGAGGGCCCTGCTTCAACCCGTACAAGCTTGGGACGAGCTTGCATACTCTTCCGTTGTCGTCATCATACCCTTCTGGCTGCTTCATGAAGACCGCAGTGTCCATTTCTCCATGCAGGAAGGCGTTCTTGACGTCGAGTTGCTGCACCTCGTGGTCTTTGACTACTGCAATCGTGAGCACGATGCGCGTTGTGGTATAACGGCTGACAGGTGCATAGGTTTGGAAGAAATCCTTGCCTTCCACCTACGAGAACCCCTTTGCAACCAGGCGTGCTTTGAATTTGTCGATGCTACTGTCCGCCTTTGTTTATACCCTGAACACCCACTTCACACCAACTGGCCTTGAGCCGGATGGCAGCTTTGTTAGTTCCGAAGTTCATTGCTCCATGAGGGTGTTGTATTCCGCATCTAGTGCTTCTTTCCATTTTGATGCAAACTCGCCTTCCAATGCCTCCTTGAGTCAGGTTGGCTCGAGCAGTAGTGCAGATGAGGCCTTCGAAAGGAGAGCTATCACATGCGTTGTTGTGAATTTGGCATGTACCTCATCATTCTTAGCATACATCATGCATGCTGTGATCGGCATGTCGCATTTGACTTCATCCTCCTTGTGCTATTCTTCCATCTACTACTGCAGATGGCAAGTGAAGTGCCGGTGTTCGACTGTGCCTTCGTGGTGCTTTAGCCGCGTTGCTTCCACACCATATTACGTCGCCATGGGATGGCGTTAGCTATGGCCTACTACGACCGTCTTATGATCTGTGGCAATGCGTTCGTCATGGTCAGCCGCGAGGGGCACACTCGTGCACACCGCCTCTTCACTCACCTTATCCAGATCTGTTGTGGTGAGTGGATCATAGTCTACTGCATTGTCTTGGATAGACTCCACAAATGAGTCGTAGAATGACTCAAGGAGGTCTGGTGGGGTCGAGTGCTTGGCTTCCCACCCTTGACACGCCAGATGCTTGAAGAAAACAAAATCACGACTAGTGACGATTCGTTGGGAGTCGATGTCATAGAACTCCCAACCTTTCATGTTGAGGCTTTGTCCGACAAACATGCCCCAAGCTGCTTTCTTTACAAGCTTCCTACGACGTTCTTTTAGGACGTGGTGAAGCACCATGTAGCCAAATGTGCGAAGCATGATGATTTCCTGCTTGAAGTCGTGCCATGCTTCAAACGGAGTCATGTCTTGTAAAGCCATGTGTGGTACACGATTCCACACCCAAACTACTTGCCTTAAAGTATACGGTCACAAGGTATTCTCCAGTTGCGCTCCTAGTAGCATGGATTTGAATGTCTCCTGAACCGTGCGATTGCCCTTTCTGCAACACCATTTTGCTTCAGGTTATATGGTATAAAGAACTACTGCACGATGCCCATGTTCTCAAGCTGTGACATGAATTTTGTGTTGGTGTATTTGCTAGCATTGTCGGAGCGTAGGACTTGTACCTTCTTGTTGCTTTGCATCTTGATAATTTGAAGAAGTAGGTTGGCGCTTCATCTGTGGTGCGGAGAGGGAAGCTCCAAAGAAAATGTGTCGCATCATCCACAAAGATGGGGAAGTAACGGTGTCCACAATAGACTGTTGCTGAGGGGAGCGGTTTGCAGATTTGGGTATGAACTAGTTTCAGCTTTTGGATGATGTCGCACTTCCTTGCAGGAGGAAACATTTTTCGTGGAAATTTGGCACGAATGCAGTCCTCAAAAAGGTCAGTTCTACCTTGGCCACTTTTCTTGATGTTGAGGTTGTTGACATGGCCCTACTTTACCATGGATTCCACCAATTGATTGCTGATGTAGCCAAGCCTCTTGTGCCACACTATAGCATCTACACCTTCAGGTTAGTGTAGACTTACTGCTGCAAATGGGGAATCCGTTTCATCTTGAGATGGTGTGCTGAAGTCTAGCTCAATCACGCCATGATGAAGGAGTTTACCTTCTCCAAAGGTTTTTCCTTCATGACTTTTGAGCGTGACATGCTTGCCATTATTGATGACGTGAGCTCCTCTCTTCATCTGTTGGCTGAGGAAGAGGAGGTTAAACGCAATGTCAGGTATGTAGAGAATGTTACCGAATTTAACTTGTGCTCCATCATACCCTGTCATGGTGATCATGCCCTTGCCAAGCACGGGCACCTTCTTGTTGTTGGCGACTATCATGTAGCTCCGATCTGGAGGCTTGTAGTTGTGGAGGTAGGATTTGTGGTACGTGATGTGCGAGGTATACCCGTTGTCCATGGACCAAACATACGGCAAGCGAACCAGCTTGTCGCTCTAACTATCTGACAACCGGAAAGCTGATGTAGTGTAGTCAAATTGCTTGCCTTTGCCGTCCTCCTTCACCTTCTTGTCAGAATCCTAACTGTCCTTTTTATTTTTTTCTCCTCCACTCCTTCGTCTTTCCCCCTTGCTTCTTTCCCTTGAAGTTACTCTACATCCTCCCTTTCTCCTCATCACACAACCTCTTGAAGTAGTTTTTCTTCATGTGTCTTTTCTTATTGAAATAATGGCACATGATATCAAGACGTGATTTGGTTAGCTAACCGATTGCATTGCGTGTGATTTCCTTTAGGAGGGAGCGCTTTGACTCGTGGGAGTATGCTGACTTAATCATTGCATGGCTGTTCGACAGGTAGTGAGACACACTCTTCTCTCCTTCATTCTGGTAAGTTGCATTGCTGAAAATGTGAGCTTTTTTGCTTGTGAGTTGGCGGTCTCTCTCTTTCGTCAATAGCATCTTGAGGACGTATACCTTTGTCAGTTCTGCCTTAGGCTTGAATTTTCCAACATTCTTCACACCATCCTTGTCTCCAGTGAGGTCGTTGAGTAGGAAAGTCACGAAGATTGGCTCAGATATGGGTGCGTCTGTGATGGCAAGTTGGTTGAGAGCGATTTTGCCTTGTTGATGTAGCTATCAATGTCACTAAAGCTGCTGAGGCTGATGTGGGAGAGCTTTGTGAGGAGATGAGACTTGAAAGTGGAGTAGCAGATAGGACCAAACATGTTTGGTTGGCTTAGCTGTTTCCTTGTACATGAAAATGGATTGTTGAATGCAAGGACTCAACTGATTGTCAAGCACCATGTATGTTGCTTGCGTGAAGTAATTGAAATATGACACGATGTGTGGTGGAGATCTTGGGGGAGGAGGAACGTAATAGACAGTGTACAACTTCCAGATGATTTGAATCTGGGCCACATGTTTGAACTTGTGGGCCTTGTGCGGGCAGTTTTGGCCATCGAACTGGTCGATCTTGATTTTGTGCAGATGTAGAAAGGCTACTGCTGCTGGCACAATGCCCTCTAACCCGTGGTACCTAACTTCCAATGTTGGAGTTGTGTTACACTACTACAAGTTTGCTGCTGCCGGTTCCGCCCAAAACACAGGCTACACTGTTGGATGTGGTTGCCCCATGTATGTTGTACGTGTTGGTGAGTGAGGAGATGGCTAAAATGGTGCCATCGTGGGCACACCTAATGGAACCTGTGGCTGTTGGGTTGGAAACTGCTGCTGCATTCCTAGTTGTGCCGATGCTACTCGTGGCACTTGTGGAGGAATAACACGCCGTTGCATGACTGGTGGAGGACTTGGCTGAGGTAGATGTGCTGATGATGCTTGTGGAGCTTGCTGGGCATGATTAAACTCCTGCTACTACTGTTGTTGTTGCTGTTGTCGCAGCTGGTCTTGCTAATTAGGCCATGCCATCTGCTGATGAAGCTGATTCAATTGAGCATCACGTGTGAACTGCTCCTGCTGGCAGAGTAGGTCTTTTGCACGTACTTGTTTCCTCAATGCCATGGTCTCTTGCTCCACAGCCTGGCGCGTAGCTGATTCTTATTGCGCCATGCGCTTTGCTTCATGTGCTAATTGTTGTGCTTCTTTCGCCTTGTGTTCTGCCTACTCTGCCACATGGCGACCCTCATCTTGCCTCATGCACAAACCATGTAGGACAAAAATTTCATTTAGAGGAGGAGAGTTTGCACCTGAATTCTCCATCTTCATGTTGCTCTCGTAATCCACGTTGCCTCTGACGTTTGTAGGCTGGATCCCAGCTTGGGCGCTTGAAGACGTCAGTTGCTCGTTGGCGACTGGATTCTACAGGTCCTCCAAAACACACCTAGCTGAGATTCAGACTGTAGATGATGTCTGCACAAACCTTGCTATGATACCATGTTGATGTTTGTGGGGTGTAACAAGGTTTAGGTTCCTTGCTGCTAGGACCGTTGTGCTTGGAGAGGAACCATAGAAAGAGTAAAAAGCTGGAAGTAGGAGAATGCTGGGACTAAATGACTTTAGTTGAACACAACTATAGTACAAGAAACAGTACAACAAACACAACTCAGCTAGAGACTAACTGTGGACTCTCACGCCTAGACATAGCTCTTGGCCCACAAGTGGACAACGCCTAGCAAGACAACTACAGCAAAGTAGCTTGGGTCTTGGGCGTAATCTGGCAACCTCTTCTAGGTTGTCAGGCCTTCAGGTAGTCAGGGGAGTCCTCCTGCCTGGTTGGTAGACTGCTGCCAGAATTAGTGAGGTCTTGAGAAGAGTGTCTATAGTGTCTTGGCCTTAGGTGATGTCTGGAACTGGTGGAGGCTGCTATGGTAGACTACAGTTAGAAAGGTTGGTGATGACTAAGTTGTTGATTGAAGATTCCCAGGATGGCCACCTTTTATAGCAGGGTGCTGGCAAGTTCACAACTGTCCAAGCTGATGGAAGCTTCCGGCTGCAGGTGGGAATATTACTAGCTTAGGAATCTTCTTATAGGCAGTGGCCCCTCTTGTAGCTCATACTACTGAGTCGTGCATGGCTGTGCTTATGTAGAGCGGTCCCCGCTTCTGGCTTTGCATGTTGCTGATGACTTGTGAACGCATGCTTTGACGTAGTGCTGTGTCGTGCTTGCATGTGTTGATGTAGAGCGGTCCTCAATGTGAACCTTGCATGCTGCTGCTTAGTTGTGCTGATGTAGCAGCTGATGTAGGGCGATTTACTCTGCCCAGTCAGGTGCAGCTGTACCCTGACTGGACCTAGCCCAGAACCGAGCAGTGCATAGTCGCACTACATATCTGTTGACTGGTTTTGGTCAGGAGGCATGCACAGCCCTGCTCTTCATGCAAAACAAAATATTTTACAGCTTTAGGGTCCATTCCCCCCATGGAACTAAATGCCATAATTAAATGTGGCCTGTACAAGCGGAGAAAATCTCCGTCGTTTAACCCGAGAATGTTTTAGAGAAAATTCCCTAATTTCTTACAGGCTCCTCCGATTGTGAAACTGACTGCGCCAGCTTGACCAGAAAAATAGGCGCAGTTATCATCAACTCTAACATTATGGTCCATTATATTCATCTGAGTTGTTAAATGATGAAGTGATATTGGCAACATCATTATTTTTGATATCTTTACTATAATTAATGTTGTCTCATGCACCATGAAGTATCTCATACCCGTGTGCGTAAAGAAGACTTGTGCGACGATGGAGTTGCTTGTGTTTCACTTTTGTGTCACCTCCATGACCAACCGCTTCCATTTTTTTTACAAGAGTGCATTGGATGTGATACCACATTACTTCATGCACCTTTATAACATGTCCTCATGGTTTCTTTTTGTGAGAAAGTGAATCACTCTTTTAGTGCATGGCACATGCAATAGTGTGATTTTGTTGTCTTTGACCTTTGAAGGAATTGTTTTATCTCCTATGTCGATGTGCTTTGATTGGCCTTGAAAATGTTTTATATTTAAAGGTCAATGGGAGGCTTGTCGAGAATAAAATGTGTCTATTTTGACTGAGAAAATATGATATTTCCTTGGAGGTTGTAATGATACCTGACCTCGTATGCCATCGAAGTGGTAGCTACGTTTTTAACTTTAGCAGAACTGAGTGTGATAATGTTCTTTTACTTTCTTTTCCACGATAGTACTCCTCCACAGAGCATACTCATGAAATCTGTTGTTCTCCGATGGTCTTCCTCCATTCCTCCTAAAGTTGTGTCGATGTAGCACTGAAGGTTGAGGTTGACTCATGTCTAAAAAGGAAGAGAGGTGTCTCCTATCGTCTTTAGGTTTTGTAGTGCTCTTACAGGCTCCTTACACGTCACCTATGTCAAATTCTCATTGTTTTGTGTGAGATTTCTCATGGCAAATTGTAATCCCTTCTAGGGCTTATTTAGCGACATGCATATCCCTCTTATGTATGCTTGCCCACTGTAGTACACATAAGGTATTTTAGATTTCTTTAGAGATGGATGCCAGAATTTATTTGGCTGGTATAGGAGAGGATCCTTAGTAGATTTTGACTCGATAATTCTCCATAAAATTCTTAACTTTTAATACAGTGCTCTAAATGTAGTGCTTTCTCCACCATGTATGAGCTTGACACTAGTGTAGTAATTGCACCCCTGAACAAAAAATAGTGTAGAATAAGATGGTGTGCACTTGGTTGATCGTTTTACCTCGTGCTTGTGGAGTGGTAATGCCCTTTAGAGGAGTTTCCTACAAATAATAAATTTGGCTTTGTTCCTTTTATGGTTACTGAAAAAATGGTTGCATAAAAGAATCCATGTGTCATGAACATATGATCTTAAGTAATTTTATCTTAGACAATAGCTTCTAAAAATTATTTTCAGGCTTATAAAGTGAAATATATATATATTGTTTTTTTCTATTTGCTTATTTCCATTACAAAGTGAGAATTTAATGAAGAGTGTATTTTAAATATGAGACTTATAAAGAAAAAATATAGTTTTCAAAATGAGGATCATGCTTCGATGTTTTCCCATCCATTTGATAAAGAGCATTGCCACATGCTTGATGAATTCTTTTTTAAAATTGAAATGTGGGTAAATTGTTTAGAATACATGATGATATGTCATTGTGAGTCTGAAGTGACCCAAATGTATGAAATTATTCATGGTAATGTTTCAATAATGTACAATGAGCGGAGAACACATGAAGAAATATGACCTTAGCACATGCCTTACTGATTTTGATTCAATCTTGCGAGATCCCCACAAGTACAAGTTTGTTAAAGATGCTCCCTAGGTTTTTACATGGTCTCATGTCGAAAGAGGGAGACTTGTTTGTTTTTTAAATGACTATGGAGTGGTGAGATATAAGCAAGCCTTGTCTTGTATGCATTGATCGGATACATGGTTTATTATTGTCTCGTAAGAATTCGTGTTTGTTCATGTGAATGGATTCGGTTACAATGCTAGAAATATTCATGGAATATTCATCATTGACTCGTAGGCTATTATGGAATTTGTTGTCATCATGAATGATTTAAGGGGTTGTCTTGAAAAAAGAGAATATTTAGTTCTTCAAACAAAAAATGTGGTTGTGCGACAAAGTATCAGGTTTTTGCATTTTTTGGCAAATGTTTAAATGTTTATTAAACCTTTTGCTGGTAAGTGACATAGTGCTTTACAAAAGACGTTCCGGCAAATATTTATCTGGAAGGCTACCACTGGAAAGAGCTTGTTGGACATCATAGTTTTCACTGAATTACATATATGGCGTTGAGCCTCGCCCATAAGGAACCCTTGTGGCTGCGCCTTACCTGAAGCTCCAACCTTTCTTTTGGACCAAAACATATATTTGCATGAGTCAACTTAACACCTCAAAGATTCTATGCGGCTGCAAGAGAACGCTGTACCTGTCGGCGGGTTTGTGCGGTGTCTGCCTTTGAATCGTGGTGGTGGAACGCATCCCTTCCCCTTCGCGCTCATCCGACAGTTGCTCTCCCTCCTGGCACTTGCACAATGTAGATGTTTCTTCTCCAAGCTACCCTTTGGGACTCTGCTGGCTGCTACCGTCGACGACCGGATGCACCGAACCGGCGCTCGCCTTTCAAGCCGTGGCATGTCTGTCCGGCGCCGCAATTCTCCATCCCTGGGCCATCTGCCGGCCAGGCCGACAGCCAGTGGCTCTGCATGGCCGGTTGAGACGCATTCTCGCCACACGCCACCAAGGGGCGAGGATGCCGTGAGCAATTTATGCGGGAGCACATTGATCTTTGGGTTCTGTTCTTTAGTTGTCCATATGTTCTGGCTAGTTCATCAAACCTGCGTCACCAACATGTTTTTCTGGTTTTTGTATATGGTTGAGGATCACATGGTTTCTCTCCATACAACAAATGTCGACAATTCATCAGAATCAAAGTTAAAGGCATAACCCTCCTCCCCTACGATTTCAGGAATGAAATCGGGGATGAAGAATATAAGAAAATGTCAGACCAAAGCTTCCAGAAATTCTCATATCGAGCGGCACCTTACACAGTCAAACTATCCGTAACCCGTCCCTGCCGACGAGTGCAGCTCATCCACGTCCTGAAGGTGCCCGGTGGGAACATCGTGGGCGGTTCAACAGAACGACTACTTCCAGAAATGACAAAAAGCCATCGCCGTGGACATTTCAGTTACATTTCTTGAAATGTGTTCTGACACGCTGAATCTACGTTAGGAAATCGCAAATTTTTCTTTCGCTGTGGTATGAGTAATGTCACGGACGTAGTTCTGGAGCATGGGGTGCTATACATCAGAATTGTATTATACTTATAAACAGACGTACAATGGGCATCCATAGTGAGAATGATTTAGATTTGCAAAAGACAGGATTGGAAAAGAGTCTCTATATTGTTGCTCTAAGCTCAATGAGTAACATGCTCTTTTTGATGATGGAATGACGACATATGAGGCAAGTGAAACAATTGTCAATCTACACTTCTGAAGTTGATCCACGTATAACTAGGGTTAAAAAACTTACGTATTGAAATTTGTTTATGAAGATCAAATCAATGTTTGTGACCAAGGATTCACATACTCAAATGATATCTTTATGAAATTTATTACAGAAATTTTTAAGAAATTTCTCTACAAGTTTTTTCTTATATACTTATCGTAGGCTTGATAAAAAGTTGAAGATTATGAAAATTATATTTTTTTAGTCAAAATGAGTAATTAAATGAAAAAATAATTTAGATTATTCCATATTTAAATTATACATGTTCATCAGAAGTCAGAATATTAAATATAAGTTAAAAAATTTCTAAAAACTGTTATAGGATCTTCAAATAAATGACTAATTTATAGTATTTGGATATAAATTCTAATAGATAAAAAGGGATAAAATCAAACAAATAAGAAGAAAATATAATTTAAAACAAAATTATTAATAAAATTCAGTAATTAAGATGAAATGTCTAGCCGAAATATAAACACATAAGAATTTCATGAAATTTTGCTAATGTAATGGATACAGAATAATCTATTTGTAGAATTTATGTCGAAATTTAAAAAATAAAAAATTAGGCTATTTGAACATTAAAATATACTGAACTAAAAAAGTAAAATTATGTTAAGTTGATCTATGAAAATCATTTTCTCTGATATGAAAGTGTGACGAAAGTGTTTGATAATAATTTATTATCATTCAAGTAAATATACAAACCTAAAAATTTTATCAAAGTATAAATATAGATTTGAGAGGAACTATATACATATTTGAAATTGATTTGATATAAAAGGGCATGTATAATGTTTTTTTATCATTTTCTGAATCGGATTCAGATTAAGATATTCAATCAAATATTTATAATAATAGTTTAGCTTGAAATAATCAAAATATACAGTAAAATTTCATTATTTTATCTTTGAATTTTTTAATCTGAACAATTTATTCTGTTCATCATTTTGAGAACCAATGACCATCACCTTGTCCATATTAATGCCCTTGGTGCTTGATGGGGCTATGTCCTGTTCACAGTTGCAACTGAAATATTTCGAGAAGATGATTAAGAGCTAGCATAAGCGTTGTGGTAATGGTTACTCCTACTTTTTCAGGTGGCGGGAATTCTGACCATGTATTTTCTCTCCTGTATATTTCATGTTGATTTCAAAACTGCGTATGTTATGTGACATTATGCCGATAGCACGTGTGGCGCACGTCTGCCCTGGCAAGTCCGTATGAGTCCCATTTGTCCTGGAAGCTCCCCGCAGGCCACTGGGGGCAGGAAAGAAGGCGCGGAGGCCTGGTCCCGACAGTTCGAGAGGCCCCATCGGCATGCTCGGGTTCGGTCACGCGGAAGAAGCGGAGCTTCAGCGTTTTCGTCGGGTCAGCGGTTTCGTCGGGCCAGCGGTTTCGTCGGGCCAGCTTCTCCTTCTCTCACCAGCGCGCGCCACCACAAAACCGCAGAGGCTGAGCAGTGGTCATTGACTCGTTCTCGTCTCCGTTCAGTGTTCTTGCGCGACTGCAGCAGCTGGATCAGCCTCTGACGTGGCCCGCCACCCCAACGCGTCCGAAAGAAACGTTTGACCTCATCCAGTGCAAGCGGGCTATCAGAGACGAAAAGTCCAGTCCCGTCTCCAAGACACCATGGGAAGCTGACACCTCGACGGGGATCACGATCGCACCACTCACGAGACGTGTGTCATTGACCTTTTTGTCTTCAAGAGATCGCTGAACATGATCAAGGTGGTTGAGCTCTGACAAGGTTGGTCCACAGTTGTCTCGACGACCCTTGAGTTTCTCGATTACACCCATCGCACTGACACTTTCTCTCACCCCCGAGAACGATGAATCACATGGTTAAGCCAGACATTGCCCAGTTCTCAACACCGCGGTCGTCGTCGGCCTCTCCCACGTCGGTCCTCCCCCCTCTGCCTTCCCCTCCCCCGTCCCCAGTCGCCCCCACAGCGCCCAACGGCCATCACAGGGGATGCGCCTCCGGCCCCCTCTGCCTGCCAGCCACGTCCAGCGCGGCTAAGGGAGGAATCCGTGAGCCCGACCTCCAGAGTCAGCAGCATCAGCAGCATCATCGTCATTCATCCATGGAAGGTCGCGCGGCACCATGCCATTCCCGGCTCTCCGCCGCCGTCCGAGAGATGACGCCCGCCGCAGCGTCAGCAGTTGGCGAAGGACCTCGAGTTCCCCACCATGGTGCAGTTGCGCAGCTCGGCGACCACGCCGGAGGCTTCCGCGAAAGGAACGCAAGCTGGAGCAGCAATGCTCAGGAGGAGGATGAGGCGTTAGGCGAGGGAGAGGCCGGCGGCCGGTACGGTGAGGAGTGGGAGGAGCTGTTGGATGAGCTTCGGGATGTCGTGGCGGAGATGGAGGCGGAAGCTAACGGATGGCTGCGGCTGCTGGTGAGCGCAGTGCGCGGCGTGCTTCTGCGTCAAGCTGCTGGTCTCGATTGCAGCGGCGGCGGCGGCAGTAGCAGCAGCAGCAGCAGCAGCAGCAGGAGCAGCCGCTCTTCAAGGGGTATTGACGTTCAGCTAACTATGCCCACCCGCCGCGTTCCGTCTGCTGGCTGCGTGTGTCGAGCCCAAGCTAACGTCTGCAGAGATATCACTCATGCGGCTTGCATCAGCAGCAACAGCAGCAGCGGCAGTGATTGCGGTGGCGGGCTCGGTAGCAGCAGCAACAGCGACAGTGCCAGCAGCGCGCGCGGCTGCGTCGGCTGCAGCCCTTACGCCTCCCCGTTCGTAGACAAACGGGCCGACTCCTCCTCTGCCTCTGCCTCTGCCTCTGCCTCTGCCTCTGCCTCTGCCTATGCCTCTGCTGTGGGTGCGGGAGGTGTGGCAGAGGCAGAGGAGCAGCAGGGGTTGAGGCAGGCCATTGCGGCAGAGCTGCAGGCGAGGGGGTACGACGCAGCCGTGTGCTGCTCGCATGATGACGGCCACCGCCCGAGGCAGGCCGCCTCCACTCCGCGCCGGCACGCTGTGCACTCATTCGTCGATGTCCTCATCTGGCCAGACGCCCTGGCCCGCACGGCCGCTGCGGCTGCCCCCCAATCATCAGCATCAGCAATGAGAAGCTCGGTCTCGAGCTCTGCAGAGACTGCTACTATCCGGCAGAATGGCGGCCAGATCGCCTCTGCCACCCCCGCATGCCGTGTGGTGGTGGATATGGAGTTCCGAGCGCAGTTTCTGGTGGCCCGCCCCGCTGCGCCCCTGGCCGCGATGCTGGAGCTGGTGCCTTCGGCTGTCGTGTGCCGCGAGGGGCTGCTGCGGCGTGCCGTTGCAGTGCTGGCGGAGGCTGTGCGGCTGTCGCTTGAGCAGCAGGGAATGCCCGTGCCGCCCTGGCGCCGTGCCGTGAAGCTGCGCGCAAGGTGGGCCGGCAGCAGGGCGCCTCCGCTCCAGCAGCAGCAGAGGCAGAAGCAGGCCGTTCAGCAGCAACAGCAGCAGGTGGTGCTGCGGGATGCACATGTCGGTTTCGAGGTGAAGGATGGCGGGGCCACTGCTCTTGGCATGCAATCGCAGCATCAGGGTTGCATGGTAAGAGCAGAGGGATCTTCCGCCGCGTCTTCATTGGCCGCCGGACGCCCCTCCAGCCTGGATCGGCCTGAGAAAGGAGTGCGTTCGGAGACTTTGCTCACATTTGCAGGGATGGCCACTGAGATCTTGCCTCAGCCGATTGTGTCCTCTGTGTCGATGCCGTGCTTGACATCTGCGGCAGCAGCAGCAGTTCAGCCGAAGCTGAGGCGGCAATTGTCAGCACTGGCCCTCGCCCTATCTCGGGAGGGTGGGACGGAGGGTCCATTGGAACGCCAGGGATCGACCCAT
>SZWC01023454.1:9964-28249 GCA_023375785.1 Penium margaritaceum | reverse complement strand
TCGTCTATGTGGACGTTGCAGCCTGTGTCTTTGTTGCTGCTGCTTCTGTCGCCTCCCAGTGCCCTGCTGCCGCTGCCACCGCTGCTGCCAGCAGGACTGCCACTTCCTCCCCACCCACCACTTCCGCTTCCCAAACCGCTCCCCAAATGGTGGGGAGAGCTGCGGGGCCCCACGGCCAGGGTACTGTCTGCTCCATCTCCTGGAGCGGTGAAGTTGCCACGCGCATCAGTTCCTTGAAAACTGGGCAACGGACCAAGCCCTCTCCGACCTACAATGTGGGAACCGTCTGAAGCGTGTCGCTGGTGCTGGCCGCGTTCAACAGTTTTGGGGAGATTCGTCCCACACCGTGAAGGGCTGGGAATCACAACCCTTCCGAGCATCTGGTCTCGAGCATCTGAGGCCCAAGGGCCAAGGATGCTCGAAACAGATTCTGGGTTGTGAATTCTCGGACTGGTAGATTCCTGCTTGCCTCGGCCCCCATCGCAAGAGTCATTCGCTGAGATTCTGCTTCGGAGGACTGCGGACCCATGTTGGCGCGGCGCAGAGGGGGAAGAGAGGACGGACCGTGCCGCGGCACGAAGGCGCGAGGAAGCTGCGCGTGGAGAGCCGCTGGGGGGAGAGAAGGGGAGGGAGGATGGAGTGTGGGGAGAGCGGTCGAGGGAACATATGAGAAGCGTAGAGGGGAGATGCGGAGAATGTTCGAATGCGGGTGGCTTAATGGAAGGTATGGGGCGTGCGGAGGTTTTCAAGGGCGACAACGAAGTGGGAGTTTGAAGTAGGAGATGGGCGGAGCGAGGGGAGCAGGGATACTGCGGTGGGTGGAGAGAGTAAAGAGGTCGACAGTGAGCAGAGTGAGGAGAGCGAGGAGAGGGAGGAGAATGACCAGAGAGAGAAGAGTGAGGATAGTGAGGAGTGTGAGGAGTGTGAGGAGGGCGGAGACTGTGAGTGGAGGGGGGAGTAGCTTCGTGGGTCTGAGAGGCGCATGGCAGCAGGACGGGTGAGGACTTGCTGCGCGAGATTGCCTGCGGGGTAGTGGAAGTGGAGGAGGAGACTGGAGGCAGCTGAGCGGAAGCAGTAGTCGCCGCTTTTCTCAATCGGCCTGGCTTTTCTTCGGCGTGGTCGTAGCCAGGTTCTCCGCCCTTCTCCCAAAAATTCTGCGGATTACACAGTGGTTCATGAATCCGTCAAAGTCATTTGCCGCGGCTGGGCACCGGAACACCCAGCGCCCGAATAATGTGCCGAAATTGGACCGGAGACTTTCACTGCGGAGTGATACGGGGTGGCTGGGCGCCGACTTGAGAGGGTTACCGAACAATCCTCCTGAAGGCGACGCGGGCCCGAACCGCTTCCCTGCGCGCACTGCGACTCGGGAGTATGGGGCGAAGTGCGTGAAGAATGCGCTTCAGCGTTCCTACTCGTGGCGCGGCTCTCCAACGACGGCTCTGAAGTTTCGTCTGTGCCCATCGCTTTCGCTGTTGCAGTCCGGCAGCCAGAAAGCGGCTCGCTGACACCCGGAACGGCGTCGTGGCTGCAAGGCGGTTCGATAATGCGGGCGTGCAAGCCCGGCGGGACGTGAATCTGGAGGGCGTGGCTACGGCGGAGGGCGAAACGACTCATGTCGACGGTAACCTTGAGAGTGGAGACAGTAACCTTGAGTACTCAACCGGTGCAATCAGACGCTGAGCTGTCTTCCAGTCACTTGTCTTGTTGAATGGATTGGGGAGCTGCCGACAGTGCAGCCGCGAGAGGAGAGCAAGGCTCCTGAGACTGCTACGGTGGAGCGGCGATAGGAGCGTTGGTAGGAATAGAACGTGAGGGGCAGGAGGTGCGTCTTTGAGACGAAAGCTGCGAGCGCGACTGGAGAGGCGCGCCGCGTCGGGACTGGCGGGCCGACCTCAGGCGGAGCGCGCATTGATGTCTCGTGGCGTATATGCCACTGGGGAGCTACGGAGTGCTCTCGGGGTGGACTCGTGTTGCAGACGGATGGACCGCGGAATTAGTCTCATTGACAGACAAAAGGTTCCATCGTCAGGTGCCGGACAAGACGGAAGAATCTGCAGAGGACAATGCAGCTAGTTCCTCCAACAGCCGTCTGACGGGCTGCATTGGCTGCGAGTTGTCGATCCGGCAGCGACTATTTCGTTCTCTTCTGAGAGCGCTGTCGCCCTCGCTGTCAAAAAACCNGTGGGGGGGTGGGGGGCCGGCGGGCAAGCGCCCATCCGTCAATGAACCCCACTGATGTCCCACGCGTTCGCTTGGGGTCACATCCGAAGGTGCTCCATCCGCAAGGCTGCAGATCATGAGGACAAGTCAACGGAGGATATCACGAACCAGTTCGAACACCATGGTCAAATCGTTGACGGTTAGCGGGCAACGTAAATCGTCGCATAGGTGAGGACGGGTACAGAATGTATAACTGAGCTCATAACGAGGAAACGGCATGAATATGGATTCAAATCTCATCATCTCCCAAACAACAACTAAGTAGAAAAACCCTGCACTTTGTTTCCTTTTAATGTGACAACTCAAAACATGGTACTTGAAATAAATATGATGAATTACTTCTCGAAATAGCAGGCAAGAAAAAATATTCAACATTTAACAAGATGCCACATAATCTGCCAATATTTCGTCTTATTATTTTTTAATTCAATCATGTAAATTTTGTCGCTGAAAAATAAACATATCTCAAGATATCATCATGACGTTCAAAATTCTAAACTTGCGCATTGATTTTATTTAAATTTTCTAAACCAGGAAAACATGAATAGTTCGTATCTTAATACAAAGACAAAACCTCTTAAAACATGGTTTTCACGTGATTCTAAAGGCAATCATGACATAATTGATAATGTGAAATACCATGGTAGAGGAGGGTGGTAGGGGGATCAAAATCTCCTTGAGATTCTCCCTTCACCTATATGTCACCCATCTCCCTCCCCTACGAATTCCTACCGTTTTTAACAAGTAATGTTGAGTGGTGGAGAACACCGGAACATTTCATGATCAAGGAGGGTAGGAGGGATAAGGTGATAAATCCACATTTTCATCTTGTATCTCCCTCCACCCAATTGAGTACTAATAGTCATAGTGATAAACCACGTTCATGAATGCCAGTACAAGGGTGAGAGTAGAAGTTGATATTGCAATTCGGCAAGGTCATGGGGTTAAACTTGAACCTAAAATCTAATCAAATCACGATGATTCTAAGTTTTGATTGGTTACAGTACAATTCTACTTAGAAGATCAAACAAGAAAATGATGGTCTTTCATTTGGAGCACCCTATGGAGGGTTCTAGAGTTTACACTGGATTTCATAGTCAACATGTACAAGGAATTCTCTCATGTACGATCCACCTAAATCCAAACATCAATGTGTGAGGCCATTTAAAAGTCCTGGATTTTAATATGTTGGCCAGGTAGAACCAAGAAGCTTACGTGTGCCCCTTCCGAGGTGTGATAAGGAGGGGAGCTACATACTACAAAAAATTCAAAAACCACCTTAGGCAAGAAATTATATACCCTCTTGGGCAAGGATCATGCACCCTAACCAAGAGGCTTGCACTACAGCATTATACTCATGACTAGATCCTATAACCTTGAGTCCATATGGGCTGATTTGGTGCAAGCGTTAGGTTGATCTTAATTCATAACTCTAGTATTGCAATATCCAAACATTAGTGATATGAAAGAAGAGCATGAAGTGCAAGAAACCTCTAGATGAAGCTTTTCCTAAAGGCCTGAGAAAACATCCTCTAGAAGAAAACTTCCCCAATTATTACATAGTGCTAGTCATACCACAAATGTGAAAATATGCTTCCATATAGCAAAGCACAACAAGCAAAATTTGGAACCAACTAAAACAATTTCTCCTTCAGTTTGTTTACTTACAAGTACCACAAGTAAAAGAGCTATCATTTCATCAATATCTGATAGTTCTATCTTACTCAAGCCTCTGATACTAGAATAAGAGTAGGAAACAACTAGTACCCCTGTAATGACCATAAAATGTAGACAACGATTGTTCGAATCAATCTCAACAATACACCAAGTCCCTAACTATAATGGCCCTAGTAGCCTAGGAATGTGTTTCTTAAGTGGGCCAATATCTACGATTGCTTTGGGTGCGTATGATGCCCATGTACCATAATTTTAATTTGTAAATAGAAAGATTTCAAAATTTCTAGTCAGATTTATTGTACTTTCCTTCCTACTTTACAAGTTCCACTACTAATCACCACAATATCCCATCTTTAAGCGTATTGGCCCTTGTCACTTCTCTCCTAAGTTTTAAAAAGTATTAGAGCCATATGTGGTGCTTGTAGCAAGATCAATAGTAGCAACACAAGGCTAACTACATTGTTTTCAGAAAATGTTTGCCACTAGCCTCATACAAGTTCTACGCCTTTGGTGAGGGTGAATGGTGATTAATGCAGTAGATATGACATATTCTTTTGTCTAATTCCCTTTCATGTGTAGTTTTGTCCCATGTGATGCATAAGACCCCTCTCAGTGCATGGCTATACCTATTATAGAACGGTAGACCTCTCCCCCCTTGTGAAAACAATTCTAGTGCTTGGTGGTACTGAACAAGATGAAAGCGCTCATTTCCCATATAAAAAAAACCCAATCACACATAGAGTGCAAAAACGTTTCCCATACAAGATCGTTGGCCCCCACTCTTGTGGGGAGTCCAATGTGTGCTGCTAGTGCATGTGGGAGATGCATTCGATTCCCATTCACTCATCATGTACTCAAAATATGACTTCTTCTTGTGCAAGAATAAGATCTCCACCTGTGTTAGAGGCTCCAATGGGTAAGTGAAGTGTTTAACGGGTATGCACTTGTTCTCCGTAGAGGACACACATCGTATGCTTATAGTGTGACATTCTCCTACATGGTTCATTGACCTCCGTTTCTGTGGAATGTCTAGCATATGGGGCCAGTGCATGAGGGTAGAACGTCCATTTTTCATCTTGAAACACATTCATCAATTACTCAATGCATGTTTCATCTCATGTAGAACGTTACACCACTCTTACAAAAGATCTAGTTTGTGCGGATCATGTCTTGGGGGAACACGCTCTTTTTCTTCATAAACATACAATGATCACACACAAGGTTTGTGATTGTTTCTCAAACAGAACATGGGAGCCCCACTCCTCCAAGGGAATCCAGTGCGTGAGAATAGTTGTATGAGGGTAGTGCGCTTGTTTTATGTACAAAAACAAACTTATCACACACATAGTGTGTGATGTTTTCTTACATCTAACCGTTTACCCCCACACCTATAAAGGGGGCAAGTGTGTGCGGTTACCAGAGTACATTATACTTTTGTTCCCCACTTTGAAATACATTGATCATAAGCTTGATGTATCAATTCATCTTACATGGATGATTGGCCCCCCATATTAGAGGATGTGATGTGTGCAGGTCGTGTATGAGTATAGTGTACTTGTTCTCCATACAAAAATACATTATTCAACCATATGATACGTGTTTTTTAGTCATTAGATCTCCATACCTACATGGGGGTTTAGTGCGAATAGATTAATTAGTGTATGAGGAGAGAGATCTTAATATCCATAGAATAGGCAATCATCATGTATTAAATTTGTTATTTTTTCCTTTGTAAAACCCCATAATCACATACCAATGGAGAGATACAATAAGTTATTGTAATTTATAAGGGCAGTATTCTCATTTACCATATAAAATATACACTGCTGATACATTATGTGAGTTATTTTCTCTCAGATCAAGAAATCGAACCCCATTCCTTAAGGGGATCTAGTGCGTGGGGCTTGTAAATTATGACTATGTACTTTTCATCCATAAACAAATGAACTAATGAAACACTTTGTGTGTGATTTTTTCTTACATGCGACCTTTGAACCCAATCCCCATGGGGGTGTAGTGTCTCGGGCTAGTGCATGAGGGTAGTGTGCTTGTTTCCCATGTATAAATACATTGGTTGGTGCATGATTGTCTTACATGGAAGTTTGGACCTTAAATCATATGAGGATGTGTTCTACATCGAGGTGACGTATGAAGGTAGGACGCCCATTCTTCGCATAAAAATACACTCACCAAGCATTCAGTATGTGATTGTCTCATTTATGGAACATTAGGCCCCCACCTCTATGGGGGGTCCAATGCTTACATCAAATGTATGATGAGATTGCACTCATTATCAACACAAACATACAGAGAGCATACATTGAGTGTGTGATGTACACCCACTCTTACGTGGGGGATGAAGGGCATGAGGTTGATGCCCGAGGAAGTTAAGCTCATTTTCCATACAAAATAAAACATATACTTTACTAAGTGCATGAATTTGTTTTATGTCGAACCTTAGACATCCAGTCTTATGGGAATTCCTATGTGCACTTGTAGTGTATTCACGGAGTATGTTTATTGTATATACTAAAACACACACATTGTGCATATGGTGTGCGCTTTTCCCTCATATGAAACATTTCATCACCTTTCTTAGAGGAACACTTTGAGTGTGGGGCTACTGTATTTGAATAGTTCCCATGGTCTTGAGACATGAATACAATTTTCATACACTTAGTGTATGATTTTGTTTTATATGGGACGTTTGGACCCCACTTCTACATGGAATCCAATGTAAAGGACTATTCCATAAGGGAAATACTCTCTTTTCCCATATGAACTACACTGATCACGCACTCATTGTACAAGTTGTATATTCTGTGGAACATTGGATCAGGACCTCCATGAAGAGGTCTTGTGGAGGTACTGCATGAGAGTGGTGCAGTCATTTTCCACATAAAAACACAAATATCAAGCACTCTTAACATATTTTTCAAGCAACATGGGACCCCCAATCACTTGTGGGAGTGTTTTGTGGATAATGAACACATTGTCCATACAAAAACACACTCATCATGAACTCAATGCGTTATTTTATATCATATGGATACTTTGACATCCTCTCCAATGTGGGGATTTAGTGCGCGGGGCTTGTGCAGGTGCACAATGTGCACGTTTCCCAAACAAACAACATTGATCACAAACTTTGTGCGTGATTTGCTGCTCTACACAATTCTGAAACAAGAAATCTGAAAGGATGGGCACTACATGAGGTTTTTGTAAAATGGCAATATACACTGGTTATGTTCTCAATGTGTACAAACACCATAACAATACACTTCAATTTCAGTATGTTTTCAAGGTAAGAGCGTAGCAAAGGATTAAGGGTGTGAATGAAACACCACAGGGCATACATGAATTCAAAGAGGCATGTGGCTAACAAACAATCTCATGACAAGCATAAGACACATGGAAGAAAAGAATACATGGTTATGTTCTCTTGTTATTAATGGTTGATCCATTTCTCATGCCTTTAATAAGAGCAAAGAGAAAGGGCATTTTGAAAAAGACCACCTATGACTTGAAGCAGCACAAACAGAACACCTTGTTGAGGGAGCATTAAGTATAGCTTACCACGAAGACAATGCACACATTGATGTGTTGAAGGACAACACTATAATAGGACATTGCAACAAAAACCTTAAAACCTCCTCAATCATTTAGAGTGTCTTACTCGTGCTATTAAAGCATTGCCCACTCAACAGTTAGAATATTCCCATGTGACTCAAGCATCTGAAAAGATAGAACTTTAACAACTATAAACATACTTTCCATAGTTGCAACAAATTAAAAAGGAACAGCTTGAACAAAAGTCCTAGTAATTGATTTAGGAAAGACCATGATCATAAGCATCATTTACACATGTATAACCCCTCCTAAAATTGTGCGACCAATGATAATGTCATGCGTAGTCATATTGTGAAATGTAAAAGAGTTGTCATGAAGTAGTTCATTGCCAAAAAGCTTCATCCTATCCAAATGGTGCAACTTCCTGTCAAAATAGTGCCACAAAGCATGAAACATTTTCAACAAGTGCACCAGGAAAAAGTGCAAGAACCTTATAAGATTTAGGGAATACCAATATAAGACCAACAACCAGTTATGATGCAAGTAGGAACATAATACATTATGCACACTCACCTAATGTCACACAGACAAGGGTATGTCAGTAACAAAAGGACAATGTTTCTAAGAAGATGCGTCATCATATTTCAATGAAACATTCCTTAATCGAATTAATGGAACACAAAGTTTGCATTATAATCTTTACTATTAATGAGAGGACCAAAATAATGGAATTAGAATGTTATGAAGTATTTTTTCATGCCATTTCCCTAAGGATCACCATCTAATTAGTGACCTGGTAAAACTAACACACAAATTGTATATATGTGTTGCTAAGTGATGGTTTCAATCTTTACATCTATGAGTCTTACTACATGTACGAGGAGACTGTCGAGGGTGGCTGCCAAGACAAGCCTTTTTTTCTTCCGCACCTACATATCCAACGACGCCACTTTCCCAACGCTTCATAATATCATCACAAATCAACCTTGATAATTATACCATCAAAACCAAATTCAAGGCCAAATCCATCCACAAGTAACTTGCAATCACAGAACCTACTTTTTTGGTGCATGTATTTTCTGAGCTTTCTCTTCAACATCCTAAGTACGGACATGAACGATGTGAGAAAAAAACTCATCTTAGAGTAAATGGTAAAGAACACCAAAACAATTTGTAAGATGCTTCCAACTGAGCATCAAGATTGGTATATGACAAGAAAACAGAGGCAGAGTTTGTCGAAAATAACAACTTTCCAAGGCATGTGTGTAGTTGAAGGTCATGGAAACACTCATGCCTCAGTACAGCAAGTCCATTCTCCTTGTGGTATGCCTAGTCCTCTCAAAAAAATTTCCAACCTTTGTTCCTTGAATAAGAATAAGTGTTTGAGTCTTGCACATGAGTTTTATTTCTATACAAAAATATAGCACATAAATCTTACCTGCAAAAAGAAAGCATGTGATGAGGCGGGATCAAGGTGACATCAACATGTCAAAGCAAGTGACACAAGAGTAGAGGAAGAGAAGGGGAACAGCAGAAGAAAGGAAACCAAGTTGGAAATTGTGAGAAAATGAATCCAAGAAATAGGATGGAGGTAGTTTGAGTACATGAAATGAGTGTTTTAGCTCTTCGATAGGTGGTATGATGTTGTTGTTGCAATACGCCTACCTGTGGTTCCTTAACAATGTATTAACATTACGCATAACACAGTAGAAAGCATGCATCCACATACTACAACCATGGCTCAAAGGCATTTTAATGCTTACCACCAAACATGAAGTACTATCCCTTCAATGATAACATTATTCTGAATCTACTGAGGATGGATGTGACTCATCTCTTAACCTTTATATGAGAACATCAAACACTATCTCCATAGCAAAAGAATGCACTTTTTGTTTCATGTTCACAAAGGTTCGCCCTTTCATTTTCAAGAGAGATTGTTGGAAATCATATTTAATATTCTTTTCAACATAGATAACGTTAAAGATTTTTGGTGGGGAGTGTGGGGTTGTCTAGTATCTTTCCATTCATTCAATTTTCCATGCTAAAAACTTTCATTTTCTAACATAAACATACACGAAATCAAACAGCACTTGAAATCACATTAAAAAAGGTTTGTATTATAAAAGCACCTTAAAAGAGTTACCCCTAGAAGTACCTCCTCCTAGTGTGACATCTAGCTTTACGAGGATGTCACATTTTAATTTGAGACGAATTAAAAAGTGTCATCCTCACAAAACTAGATACATTTTGTTCATATCATCAACCTCACACCTCCAAACGTTTCATAAAGCATGTTTTCATTTTTAATACGCCTCTAACAATGATTAATGTTTTATCTCAAACAAAATGCTCTTAGATTTCTATCCCAACATCTTGTTTTTTAGTTCATCTCTATTACAACTGTAATGTTTCTCTTGCCTCATCATTTGAGGTAGAAGGAAGAACCAACGCACACATGGGAAGTGTATGGTTTCTCAGCACTCAGTCTTCCATCTTTTGTTCCATAAGTTTGACTTAGAAACTAGGTACATTCCGGATTTGCCGTAGCTTCTGTTTTGTGCATCTTCCTGTTGCAAGTAGAGCGATAGTATTACATCTAGTTTTTTTTAATTATTCCTTTTTGTAAGAGTCAAGAAAACAATCAAAAGTGTTAACATCTATTTGTTTAGTCTTTTCTTTTCTAGATTTGAGAGTATAAAGTAGAATTTGTGGGGAAAATGGAAATTCCTAAAGAATGATGAGATGATTGTTCATCAAGACAATGTTTGCTCTTATCAGACATGAATCTTGAACATTGATGGGGTATAGGAGACGTTTACTTAACATGATGTGTGGATCTTATCCTTACTTACTTGCTGAGTAATTATTCCTTTGAGGAGGCACTACCATCCATGTTTCGAATTTTTTATTTATTGAACATTCACGAGTACAAAGTTTCATTTGGAGGCGTCATGCATTCAAGACGTTCCCCTCAAGATTACCAATTTTGAAATGTTCAAGGATCCATGTTGATACCACTAAAGCCTTGACTTCATTAATTGAAGCAGAGCCAAGGTTCCAAGCTACATACATGGAAAGGGGATGAAGTGTAGGCTGAATGGTGAAGTAGCATGATCCCAAAATGAATCATCTAGACCTTTCCTTATCCAAGGTTTTTTTTGTAGAAGTGTGCCAAAGGTTGGTCACAACCCTCCTCTACGTTGTTCTAATTATGCACAAGCCTCTTACACGTGGGAGGATAAAAGTGAAACTAGGCACTGAAGAAAACAAGAAGTCTAGAACTTCTAAATTGTAAAACCAATATATGAAAGAATCCCCTATAAAGTTTAGATATTGAATTCACCATACGTTGTATACATTTCTATTTCTAGTTATCTTCTGCTTCTTTGAGTTTTGAAAAAAAATGTGTGAATAATGCCACTCAACACTCTCCCTTGATGTTTGCATAACTAATGTGAACAAAATGAAAGGCATTGCCAAAGGATTTGGAAGATTCCGTTAATTCGCCGTCCAAGTAAGGAACTTGAGATGGTTCTTTGCTTAAAAGATACCTTAAGAAAGTCTTAACATTGACTCTTTCTCGAAAGGAAAAACATTTTCTTCATGTTTTGCATCATGAATTATGTTTGAGCTTTTGTTGCACATTAGGCAAGTCATTTTAAGAGGATTTCATGTCAAAGAGCTTTGTGCTCATATTGATTGCCACATGAATTTACTGATTGATCTACAAAAAATGTACCCCTCTTGTTCTCCACATTGTGAGGGTTCAAAATAATGGTTTAACCCCATTGGTCTCCATGAATTATATATTCTACTCAAGTAGATATGGGGAAAATTGAATAAAGGATTTTTTTGAATTTTCATGGATGTAATCTTATAAGAAAAATCATTTTTTTTAAGCTGTTGCAATGCTTTCAAGTTTTCCAATGAAGTTTCTTGATCAAATCGGCTTGTTAGAAGGAGTAACAGTTATATGTCCATACTTGTAAACACATAAGCTTTATTCCTTCCGTTTCACCAAGTTTTTTAGGTGAATTACAGTTCTCATCATTACTAGTCGTTTTGTTCTTCAATAATTGCTTGTTTATTGAAATTCAAAGGTTTTCTTTCACGTTTTGTGAGAGAGGAGGCCTTGTTTTTTTTCTTTCTCCTTTGTTGTTATTAAGTGCAACTTAGACCTCCTCCACTTTCCTATGATGTTCCCTGATCTGTCATCCTCCACTTTTGATAGATCTCCTTGTTCGTGCTCGTAGGGTTGCGACTGCTGCTGTAGAAACCTTTTTTGCAATGATGTGCAAGATTCACTTTGGACACCCCATGTGCCACTCATGGAATCATTTTCATTTTTTGGGTTACCTATAGCCTTGTCTTGTTTAATGACATCTTTATGTATTAAGTAATGCATTCCATGCCTACTGTTGATATGCCAATCCTCTTTTTATATTGTTTTGTCCCATAATATGCCACTCATCACAATCTCCATGTGCGATTTCTTGCTCGCTTCATGTCTACACCAACCACTATCTCTCAGCTTTGAAACTGTCCACGAACAATAAATAGGCCTTGCACAAGAATTCCCTTGTAGTATGTCAACAACAAGGGATTCATTATGAAAGTGACCGCCAAATCTATGGCCTCTTCATTGGTCCCCTTTCCTCTTGATTAAATAGTTGTGTTCGTGTTCCTATGCTTGCAAAATATTCTTTCTTGTGAATATTGCTCCTACTTATGTTTTTACATTGTTTTCTCTCTCTTTTTTCTCCTTTTCTTCTATAATTACATTATTGATCACCACTTCTAAATTTATAGAAGAATGTTTTCATTTTATTTGGTTATGTTGTTGTGATGTGGTTTTTAGATTTATAATCAAATCCTCATGTGAAAAAGGTCTACATCATGAAAGAAGAATCTTGAAAGCCGAGTATTTAAATTTTTCTCCTTTACTTGGAATTGCTTTTGTACGGCTGGTCAGGCTAAAATGATAATCCTGATGTTTAAATAATCATGCCATTCTATGGTATTCAATTTCGTACTGATCCTTATGTATTTGCTTTTTGTTCTAAGAGATCCATGATAGTCGTGACAACTTTTTGAACAACAATTTATTGCGTGAAACATTAATTGAATAGGAGTTGTTGCTTAAAAAATGTCTAGCCACATTTCTAAGTACAATAACTCCCGTTTATCTCTTCCTTCATTTTAACTTATGTTTTGTGTGTCATGCACCATTCAGCATTAGATTTTGCATAAGTAATCATATAGAAGTAATGGTGATAATGGACATATACATAAGATAAATCCTTCCTCTTAGACTTTTGAATTAATAAAGTGCCCACAAAAATTGATTTCATTTTTGTGGCCTAAAAAATGTACCCAATGTGCAAATTAAATAAAATCAGTTTATGCACAAAAGCTATGATTATGCAAGTAGTGGTGGAGGTGGTAAGAAAAGCATATGTCTTGAAGAAATATTTTACACTCACTCGTTCGAAAACATTAGCTATGAGATGAACCTTGTACTATAGAGCTTCCATGTGCATTGTTATACTCCAAAAGTTCAAGATGAACCTTGTACTATGGAACAAAATTATATGTTCTAAGGAAATATTGTACTCCAAAAGTTGGAGAGCCAGAGGGAAGCTCCATCAGATCATACATGCCTTGCTTCATGCATCTTTGCTACTCAAGATCCACCATTATTTTTGTGCTCATCTTGTGATGATTCAGAAAGAGACTCGTTTGCTTGTAGTAGTTTACTTTTGGTGGTGGTGGTGGTGGTTGTGGTGGTCTTGTGTGATGTATTGTTGTTTTCTTCCTTGTACATGGAGTAAAGTGTGTGTGCGATCTTGGAATCCTCAATCCTTTGCTCCTTGCCTTCTTGTAACCCTTTGAAAGGAGGTATGTGGGGTACACATTGTTCAATCCACTTTCATCATGACCAGTTAAAACCTCATGTGGTAAGTATAAAGGATCACACACGCAAATACTTGCTTCTATTTTGCCTCATTTACATAAAGAAGGTTGAATGGCTCACTATCCAAATTGCATTTCCTATGCACTCCCCACATAGCACTTAAAACAGTATTGAAAAATAAGGCTTCCTTGAGTGTTTTTCATCTAAAGAGAAGTGAGACAAGATGAAAAAATTCCATCTTTGATAGCGATGATGTTATATGAGTCCATCTCATACAATTCTACGACATTATTCTTGAGGCTTTATTCATCAACTCCTATGCACACCTTAAGGTGCATACATGCACATCCTTGTCTTCTCACTATGCCTTGATTGAATTAAGATCAAACCTGAAATTGACATGTGTCGCACATGATAATGTACCCCAGTTGCTTTTCAAAAGGGAAAACGACGACCACCAGTTGTAGAATTTTGAATCTAACAGCATTAAATTCAATGTCTCATACATGAAGCATCATTCTTCATCCACAACACCATTCCCATTCTAGGATTATGTCATATAGAACTATAACACAACCTACGTACCTACCTACCTTGTTCCTTTTTATTTGAAAAGTTGTTCTGTGGAACATGCAAAAACCATTTTAATGTGGATCTAGTAGCTTCACATACATCTATCGTTGAAAATCTTGATTCTCTTCAAGAAACATACATGGTTGAATATCTTTTTGCATAGGATAGATCCACAGAAAACTTCATTCATTACAATGAAGAGCATAAAGAATTGAAGGTTGTCACAAATTTTGTTTTTGGATGTATTCGACATATGTATATGTACACAAGCTTCAAAACTAGTTCAAGATGCACTTCATCGTTGTATGGATTTTTGGCACGATTGTTTTGCTCACACATAGTCTTCACAAGGATCTCCTTCTACGTTCTTGTAAATCCATAATGTTGAGAAACATTTCTTCCTTGTTCTTTTACATTGTTATACATTTGACACATGATGTGGTCGACCTCTTCCTGCCATGATGAGAGATGTGGATACTTGTGGATACCTTCTTTAAAGAAGGTCAAACATTGTGTGAAAGTTGGATCTCAATCTGAGAATTATGCTTCAATCATGCCATGTTGTATGAGGGAATGTTCTACAATGTTTGAATCTTCTTTTGTGTTGCGAATGACATGAAATTTATCGTTGAAGATTTGTATGCCCCTTTTCATCAACCATGCAAAGGTAAAGGGGGTTGAATACTCACGTCGGTATGTAAAGAACATCTCCAAAGTGGACCTGGGTACAATTTTACATGGTAAATGTATTCTCAATCTTACTTAGAAATCATTTCTAAATATCTAGTAGAATCCCTTTGTTATGGAAGATTGGCCACATGAATTGGTGGTGCAATTCGTATACATCTTTGTCTCTCTCAATCAAATCATCTCTTATGAGTCGATATGGAACTTATATGTATTGTAGGGGAAAGTTTTGGAGACAAGGGACCAAAAAATCCATTCAAATTGATGTATTGTTGAGAGAACACAATTACAGCTTTTAGGTGCACTCATTCATAAGGCATGTTTTGCGACATGCCTAGTCCCCTCTTTGCTTTGTCACATGTGTTGTCACATACTTGAATCAACCATTTTAACAAAATTTGAGTGATCACATCATCGTTTTACTCGCTTTTGTGCCTGCTAGCCCATCGTTTGGGCATGTTTCTGATGAAGGTACAAGATATGGCACATTTTATAAGAAATTGAGTGTCCAAAAAACAAGCTGAATGTTGGCTTTTTTAATTGCTAACCAGTATTGCTGGCACTAAACTCATCATAGTACAAGCTAACGGTAGGAGGCTGAAACACTTACAACCAAATGTTATGTAACTACTGAAGATTGCCCTACCCATCATGGCTCGTGAGGTGTTATGTGATAAAGTTTATTGGTACATGCTCTTGATTTTATTTTAACAAGTTTAATTCATTCATAAACAGGTTTAACTTGCACCTTTTGACTATACCATTTTTTTACTTCCCCAAACATGGATATAGGTTTTCTTTACCAATAAAGTGAATGATTATCCTTCTCCTTCTCATGTGGAAGTTGAATTTCCCCCTACGCGTCCTCTCACTTTGAAAATTGATGATTTCCAACGGTCTAATTTTGATGTGGGTGAGGAATATGAGGATTGTGTGAGCCTATGACTTTTGTACACGTTAAGAAAAATGAATGCAACAAAAGAATGTTTCCATTGATGATTTTATTGACGTCTCGATGCATCACATGATGGGGATGGTGGTTGAAAGTGAGTCGGATTGGGTTCCTCTACTTCTTGCAATTTTGTATAGCATCTGGATGTGGATTCTAACTCATGTCTACCCCTCCTACCCCACCATGTTGTTCTTATCAATTTATGCGGAAGTTCATGGAGTGACTGCATGTAGAGAGTGATATCACAAGTGTTCTTACAAAGGTAAATCACCAAAATGATTATTAAAATTCAATATTTCTACCTCATAAACACATGACCTTGAGGTAGGCTAAAGTGTTATGGGAATGAACACACATGATTGAGAAGTTTAAGAGGGATTGGAGAGTGCCCATTCCTTTGCATTTTCCTTTCTAGTTTTGTGCTCATTGTAAGGATGGTGGTTAGGTTGGTTTTTACAATTAGGTAGGTGTGTTTCTGGTGGATGTTAGGCGCTCCTTCCTTATCTTATAGAAAACTGCATCAAATGATAAAATCGTAACAGTCCCAAAAAGGCTAAATGAAATTCTCCTCGTTGTTGAAGTCGAATTCTAGATTGATCGGTTTAAATGATGCCTCAACTTTCTATTCCATTATGAAAAGGTGCATGGAATGTTTTCCCTTCTTATTGCATAATATTGCCATCTTCCTAATGTATGAGATTACTTTACATACCAATATTTGAACTTCTTGCATGTGGAGAAGTATAAACATGGTGTACCACATTTATACTTTAGCAAATCATTAGTTCTAGAATATGGTACTTGATGTGGTGTTAACAATTTGGATTAAGATATTCCTCGTTACTTTCAACTTAGCGTAAAAATGCTTTGTCATTTTGTTTGTGTGGTCCTTTCCGTCTGGCCTTCATTCATATTCTTGCATTAAAGGGGCGACCTTAAGGTATCTGTTTAATAGCCAACTTTGGAAAGGTCTTAATCAAAGGTACAGATCCATGTGATGTATTTATTTCTAGGGAAGATGTAGTTTTGTACTTAATACGTGACGATTGTGGCATATTTCATCTTCTTAAATGTCTTTTATTCCACGTCATTTCATATTGTTCAAGGAAATGGTTGTTATAATTCAATAAATTAATGCACACAACTATTTATCTGAAACATATTACATTATATTTGAAATTGCCTTTCATTTACAAATGTTATATTCTTACTTAGAATAATTGGAGAACTATTTTCGTGTGGGGAATGAATGGAGAAATTGTTTTCCGCTTTTTACTTCTGGTCAAGTAAATTGTATGTTGTTACAATCATGGCCATGTTAAACATCTAGCGCTTGATGTGATCACCTTTTCAAATGATTAATTATATTTAAATCTCTTATAATTATATTAAAATCAGAATGAGATTTGTTAAATGTTGAAATTTATCACTTTTGATTCATCAATGAGTGAATGATTGTTTTGAACTACATGTATATCGTTTGTCACAAAAATAATCATGTATTCTGGAAATTTTTAAATAATTGTAGAATATTATCAAAGTCAATTTATTGTTTATGAGGATTGTGGAGTCGAAAATTATATTACACTTTCATATCCTTTGAAAGAAGTAGGATGCTTATTGACATGTGGAATATTGCAGTCCGTTTAATCAGGAAACGTATTACAATGATGTATGAGCGATCTTGAAAATATTTCTCTAAACGCAAATGGTCATTTTTTTCGTGCTTTCGTGGACTGCATTCAATCGAAGATGAGCCCCGACGAGTACATCCCGGACTAACGTAATGGGCAGCCCTCACGCTCCTCATGCTGCCGCCGTTGGGAACGGATTGAGATTTAGCTGGATTCCCTCAGCTCCATCGCAACCAGTTTCACCGTCCGATAGAGTAGTAGTCTCTGTCGGTTTCTCCGCTGCTGCAACCGCCAGCAGCCGGGCTGCTCTCCTCGAAAGGTCGCAAGGCAACGATCGTCACTACTGAAGGGGCATCCGAGCACAGATGACGCCATCGACAACTGAGGAGAGCCTCGCAGCAGCAACCTCAGCCTCATGCAATCTTACGATGTGACGTCTTCAACCTCTTCGATTAGACTGACGTGGCACCCTCTCCCTCAAGTGCTGACGTAAGCTTCGTTACCCTATGAAGGCCCTGAACCGACGCATTGATTTTGATTTTGACTTTGTGTGTTTAGGGCGGGACACAAGAGCTTGTAGCCCTTGCCCAACCCGCCAAAAGAAGTGGCGAAAAACCTAAGAATCAAATGCCACCCGCCGATTCCTTATAATTTGCAGTGATTTTATTTAGAATTTCTCCCATGTTCTGGGTAGCTTCCTATCCGAGGAAGCAACTAGTATTAATTGAAATTCCTAGGATGAAGATGTTCAACCAAAATCTGTTTGCGAAATTTTTTGAAGAAATATTGAAGGATGGAGTATTAATATACCCATATTTTTTCCGGAGAAAGCAGCGGTTTTCATAGTAAAAAATGGAAATCCGGCGGAGTCCATAGTCACGAACGAAATGACAGCAGTGCCCATGTTTTTCGTCATGCGAGCAAAAACGGGCACGCCTGATACATAACTCATTTATGAAACACATTTGACGTGGATTTCGACTTTGAGCTTCGCCAGTCATCGCGAGTTCGCAAGTGGAGTTTCGCGGCGAAACCTCCCTACAAGCTCGCGA
>SZWC01023452.1:11974-29766 GCA_023375785.1 Penium margaritaceum | reverse complement strand
TGGCAACTGCCAGCCGCGGCTGCTGCTGCCCGCTGCTTGCAGCGAGCGAGCAGCAAGCAGCAGCCCGCTGCTGCCAACGAGCAGCAGCTCGCTGCTGCTAGGCGATCAGCAGCCCGCTCCTTGCAGTAGACAGCGGGCTGCTGCCCGTTGTGACAAGAAAAAAAAAAAAAAGACAACAAAAAAATTCCCCCACTCCCACAGCTCGCTGCAGCTGCAGCGAGCAGATGCTACAGCACGCAGCAGCTGCAGCAGCACTCAACAGCAACAGCGAGCTGCAGCAGCTCGCTGCTACAGGGGCAGCAGCCACAACAGCTGCTGCAGCTCACAGCACCAGCAGCTGCAGCTACAACTGCAGCAGCATCAGCAACAACAGCAACAGCTGCAGCACCCGTAGAAGCAGCAGTAGTAGCAGCAATAGCAGTAGCAGCAGCAGCAAACAACTGCAGCAGTAGCAGCAGCAGCAGCAGCAGCGGCAGCAGCAGCAGCGGCAGCAGCAGCAATAGCAGCTGCAGCAGCAGCAGTAGCAGGAGTAGCGGCTGCTACAGCATCAGCACCAACAGCAGCAGCGGCGGTCCCAACACTCGCCGCTGCTGACGACAGCACCCCTCTGCTGACGTCACTGCTGACGTCACTGCTGACGTCATCAACAAAGAAAAGGGGTGAGAAGAGGGGAAAAAGGGGAAAGGGGGAAGGCCAAAGGAGTGGGTAGACTCCCCACTCCCCCAACCTCCTGCTAAAATCAGCAGCACAAAGACAAAAAAAACAAAAAAACAACACAGACACCAAGGCATGGCTGGTAGTCCCGGCGAGGAGGGGTCCTCCTCCGATGGGGGGACCCCTACCCCTCCTTTCTTGTAGCGATTGCTGCAGCAGTAGAAGCAGCAGCAGCAGCAGCACCCGCCGCCGCTGCAGCAGCAGCAGCCACCGCCGCCACAGGAGCAGCAGCTGCCGCCGTCGCCGTAGTAGGAGCAACCGCCGCTGCCACGGCAACAGGAGTTGCCGCCGCCGCACTAGTAGCAGCAGCCGCCGCCATTGCAGCAGCAGCAGCATCGCCTCTACAGCAGTAGCCGCCGCTACTGTAGCAGTAGCAGCCGCCGCCCATACAGCAGCAGCCACCGTCGCTGCAGCAGCAGCCACCGCCTCTACAGCAGCAGCTACCACCGCTGCAGCAGCAGCAGCCGCCGCCCATACAACAACAGCCACCGCCACTGCAGCAGCAGCAGCCGCTGCCCCTACAACAGCAGCCGCTGCCCCTACAACAGTAGTAGCACCAGCAGCAAGCCACTGGTAACGTTGGCGGCACCCCTAACCCACTTGCTGCTCTTCAGCGACAGCTCGCCGCCTTGACACAGCAGCTTGCGGCGCTACAGCCAGTCGCCTCTCAAACCGCCACCAGTGCACTACCGTCGTTCATCCCTCCATGGCACGCTAGCCCCGCTATCTCCGCCGCCACGTACTACTTAGCACAGCACCAGACTCAGCGCCAACGGCAGACAGTGACCTCCGTCCTTGGCCCCACTCTGGGTGCCGGCCGTAGGCAGAAGGACTTTGAGACGCCGCCACCGCCGCTTGAGGCCGGCGAGCACTTCCGAAGACGGGAGCTTAGCTTCCGGATCTGGGCGCAGGATGAGGGTCTGTGGGCCTACTACACCCTCCCTTACGACTCCACCCAGGCCGACCAGCTATATGACGCTGGTCGCGCCGTCCGCGCCCTTGTACCAGTCGCCCCTCCAGCTTCCCGCCTTGCCCTGGAGCCCTTCCTCGGCGACTTCACCGCTGGCGCCATCCCAGACCCGGCAGCCGCCTGGCACGTCCTCACCGGACCCCATCGCCTGTCCAGCGACGTTGAGATCAGCCGTCTGCTCCGGGAGTTCAACTCCCTACACATGGGGGAGGCCGAGACGGTCACTGCCTACTGGCAGCGCGCGGAGGACATCCCTCGTCGACTCGGCAAGTCGGCTCCACCCCCTTTGTCCGCGCTCCTCACCATCAAGCGTGGCGCCACCAGCGCATACGCGGACGTCTTCGTCCACTACCCTCAGGACGTCCTCACCACCATGGAGGCCAAGGGCACTCTCATGCCCTGGGTATATGAGCTTTTCCTTCGCATTGAGGAAGCTCGCCAGGAGTCCCAACTCCATCGCACGGAGGCCCTTGCATCCCCTGCCGTCGCCGCCTCCGCCGTTGCCTCCGTGGCCGTTGCCTCCCCTGTCGCAACTACCCCATCGCCCTCAGGGAAGAAGAAGAAAAGCCGAAACAAGAAGGGCAAGGGTCCATCGCAACAGCAACAGCAGCAGTCATCGACCGGTCCCAGCGGTAGTGGCTCGGTCTGCCACAACTGTGGCCAGCCTGGGCACGGGTGGTACACGTGTCCTCTCCCGACGGACGAGGCCCGCGTCATCGCCACCATGCGACGCCAGCGGGAGCGCCGCCTCGCCTCTGCCGCCGTCGCTGCTGCTGGTCCTACCACTCCAACCTCGTCCAACACCTCTGCCACTCCGACAGCTTCGCTTGTCCTGCAGCCACCCGCGCCGCAGCAGTACTACCCGCCGCAGTACTACCCTTAGTGCCGCAGCAGTATTACCTTCCGTAGTACTACCCTTAGCCGTCGGCACCTCCGCTTCCTTCGCCGGCTCAGTCACCCTACTATCCGGGCTCCGGCGCCGTCACTCCGCATTCTGTCTACACTCCTGGGCCGTCATCCCGAGAGCGTCAGTTGGAGCAGTTCATCGCGCTCCAGCTTGGCCTCCCTCGCCCTCCTCCCCAGGGAAGTGCGAGTTGCGTCACCTCCTACCCTCCGGCCCATCCCTGCATGACTGAGACTGAGCTCCGGTCGTGTCCCGTTTCCTCGTCTGTCTCGTCTTCTCCCGTGATCTCATCCACCCCACTCCTTGACGACATTGCATGGCTTGACGACTGGCAGTCTCGTTTCGCTCCTCCGTCCACCGTGTCCGCGTCCCTCGCTTGTTGCCATGTGATCGTGATTGATCTGGCGACCCCTGTCCAGGACCCTGCTGAGACTTGGATCATCGACTCCGGGGCCACGCATCACATGATGGCCTCTCGCGAGGCCTTCAGTATGCTCGGTCCCGTCGGCGATGTCTCCGGGGTCCGGACGGGCTCCGCACAGGTGTTGCCTGTCCGTGGGGTAGGCGTCATTCGTTTCCGTGGTCCGGCCGGTGACGTCTTTCTGAACGATGTTCTCTTTGTCCCTGGTCTCGAACTCAGCCTCCTATCCGTGACTGCCCTTGACCGCATGAGCATGGACGTTGTGCACTCACGTGGTGTCGGCACTATGTCGTTGCGTCCGTCGGGTCTTGTCGTACTGCACGCCACCGCCTGTGGCAACATGTGGCACGTTCCCCGCCTCTCTTCCTCCCCTCCCGTCTCCTCCCCGTCGGCTGCAACCGGTCATGTGTTCGTTACCAGCACGCTTTCTCCTCAGCACACCCGCCTCTTGCACCGCCGCCTTTGCCACGTCCACTTTGCCGCAGTAGAGAGCATGCTCCGCACCCAGCCAGCCAAGGGCTTTGATCCGGAGACCTTCCCTCTCCCATGCCCCACTGAGTGCATTGACTGCGCTCAGGGGAAGATGCACCGGTCCACATACCCCCTCTCTTCCTCATGGGCGTCCGCCCCCCTTGACCTTGTCCACTCGGACGTCATGGGCCCTCTCCCCACCGAGTCCGTTGGTGAGCATGGCCGCTATGTCCTCACCCTGATGGGCGACTACTCTCGCTACCGTTGGGTCTTCTGCCTTCGCCAGAAGAGCGATGTCGCCCAAACCATTCAGGACTGGCTTGTCCTCGCGGAGCGCGAGTGTGGCCACCCCCTTCGTCGCTTTCGCTCCGATCGCGGTGGCGAGTACCTGGGTGACGCCACGACCTTTCTCGCCTCCCGTGGTATCCGCCATGAGATGTCTGTGCCCTACACACCCGCCCAGAACGACGTCTCCGAGCGGTGGAACCGTACCATGGCCGACGCCGTCCGCACCATGCGAGTCGAGTCCGGTCTCTCCGATGGCTTCTACTTTGAGGCCATGGCCTACATGACCTGGGTCTGGAACCGGGTTCCCCACGGTCCCCTTCCCCGCCAGTCCACGCCCTATCAGCACTGGTGCGGTCGGCGTGCTGACCTCCGCCCGGCTCGCGTCTGGGGCTGCGTAGNGTGGCGAGTACCTGGGTGACGCCACGACCTTTCTCGCCTCCCGTGGTATCCGCCATGAGATGTCTGTGCCCTACACACCCGCCCAGAACGACGTCTCCGAGCGGTGGAACCGTACCATGGCCGACGCCGTCCGCACCATGCGAGTCGAGTCCGGTCTCTCCGATGGCTTCTACTTTGAGGCCATGGCCTACATGACCTGGGTCTGGAACCGGGTTCCCCACGGTCCCCTTCCCCGCCAGTCCACGCCCTATCAGCACTGGTGCGGTCGACTGCTGACCTCTGCCCGGCTTGCGTCTGGGGCTGCGTAGCCATTGTGTGGCTGCCCGCCCCACAGCAGGGTGGCAAGCTCGCCCCCCGCGGATGCCCCTGCACCTTTCTCGGCGTGTCTCGTCAGTCCAAGGCCTGGCGCTTGTGGGACCCATCCCGACACTGCATCGTCGAGTCCCGCAATGCCCTCTTTTCTGAGGACCTGTTTCCCCGCGACCTCATCCGCTCCGGCTCGTCCGTGTCCTTCCCGTCGCGTGGGGGAGTGGTGAGTCCGTCCTCCGTCCTGTCGCTTCCGGGTGACACATCACTCCGTCCCTCTGAGCCGCTAGCCCCGGTCGCGGCCGCTGGCCCCTCCGAGCCAGCTGACCCAGTCGCGTCTACTGGCCCCTCCGGGCCGGCTAACCCAGTCGCGTCTACTGGCCCCTCCGGGCCGGCAGCCCTAGTCGCGTCCGCCGGCCCCTCCGGGCCGGCAACCCCAGTCGCGTCCGCTGGCCCATCTGGGCCGGTAGCTCCAGTCGCTTCCGATGGCCCCTCCAAGCCGACGGCACCAGTCGCGTCCGCTGGTCCCTCTGGGCCGGTAACCCCAGTCGCTTCCGATGGCCCCTCCAGACCGACGGCTCCAGTCGCGTCCGCTACCCCTCCAGGCCAACAGCCCCAGTCGCATCCGCTCGCCCCTCCGGGCCATCAGCCCCAGTCGCGTCCACTCACCCCTCTGGGCCGGCAGCCCCTGTTGTGTCCGCTGGCCCCTGTGGCCCAGCAGCACCTGTGGCGTCTACTGGCTCCTCCGGACCAGTAGCACCGTCCGCCTCCGTCGGCCCGTCGGACTCAGCACCATCTTCCGCCCGACCGCGCTACAAGCGTGGCCCAGGCGGCAGCCTCCGACCTCGGCCAACAGTGAGCGCGCAGACCGTTGCTCCCCGTTCCGTGGCGCATCGACCTCCTGTGGCTCCACGTGTCTCCTCCACTCCCACGGTCGTGAGTGGGGACCCTGGCACAAAGGCTCTCAGCCTGACCACTTCTGCCATTATCGCAGACCTTCACCCGGGCTCTGCATTGGGGTACGCCATGCTTCATCACGAGCATTGGCATGCTGTTGTGGCTGCACTCGTACGCATCCCACCCGGGGCTCGTGATGTACATGCCCTCTCAGTCCGGTCCACAATGCGCCCAGAGGACCCTTCCACCCTACGCGAGGATCGAGCTTCCCCTGAGGCCGCACATTGGGATGCTGCCTGTGCCGAGGAGCTCGCCGCTATCCAACAGCACCACGTGTATGACCTCGTCGACCTCCCTCCAGGTCGGAAGGCCATTGGTGCCAAGTGGGTCTTTCGACGTAAGTGGAAGCCTAACGGATCCTTGGACAAGTACAAGGCCCGTCTCACAGCAAAGGGGTTTGCTCAGGTCCCTGGGATCGATTACGACCAGATCTTCGCCCCAGTTGGCCGGTTCTCCACTAGCCGGGCATTGTTCAGCCTGGTTGCCCAGCACGGGTGGGAGNCGCCCAGAGGACCCTTCCACCCTACGCGAGGCTCGAGCCTCCCCTGAGGCCGCACATTGGGATGCTGCCTGTGCCGAGGAGCTCGCCGCTATCCAACAGCACCACGTGTATGACCTCGTCGACCTCCCTCCAGGTCGGAAGGCCATTGGTGCCAAGTGGGTCTTTCGACGTAAGTGGAAGCCTAACGGATCCTTGGACAAGTACAAGGCCCGTCTCACAGCAAAGGGGTTTGCTCAGGTCCCTGGGATCGATTACGACCAGATCTTCGCCCCAGTTGGCCGGTTCTCCACTAGCCGGGCATTGTTCAGCCTGGTTGCCCAGCACGGGTGGGAGTTGCATCAGATGGACGTGAGCAACGCATTCCTCCATGGCTCACTGGAGGGTGAGGAGCTCTACATGACGCACTCCCCAGGCTTCGACGACGGCACTGGGAGAGTTTGGCGGCTGCGGAAGGCCCTCTATGGCCTGAAGCAGTCACCTCGGTGCTAGAATCAGGAGATCAGCAGTACGCTTCTCCGTGGCGGCCTCCAGCGCAGCACCGCTGACCCCGCACTGTTCATCAGCCCGCGAGGTCAGACCTTTGCTGCAGTTCTGGTCTACGTCGACGATCTCCTCATTGCGTCGCCAGATGCGATAGCCATCCAGCACGTCAAGGACCTACTGCACACCGCCTACCAGATGAAGGATCTCGGGTCTGCCCGAGTTTTCCTGGGCATGGATCTCGAGCATGATCGCTCTCAAGGCATCCTGCATGTCCACCAGGCTGCCTATGTGCAGACCCTGTCCACTCGCTTCGCCGAGGACTTGCCCCTCGTGCCCATGTCACCCGATGGCCAGGTGAAGTTGAAGAGTCATGACCCAGCTGTTGTGGGGGAGCCAGTTGATGTGACCACGTATCTGCGGGTCATCGGGTCGCTGATGTTCCTAGCAACGCCGACGCGTCCAGACATCGCGTTGGCCGTTAACCTCCTAGCCCATTTCTCTCAGGAGCCGCGTCACCTCCACTTTGAGGCCGCGATCCGAGTACTGCGCTATGTCGTCTCGAACCCTCAGCGAGGCCTCATGTTCCGCCGTCAGCCGTCCGTCGTTGCAGTGGGTTACACCGACAGTGACTGGGCCGGCAGTCCAGACGGTAAGAGTAGCACTGGTTGGATCTTTCTGGTCGGGGGCACAGTTGTGTCCTGGCGTACTGGCAAGCAGGGGTGCATTGCACGCAGCACTGCTGAGGATGAGTACGTGGCCCTTGGCTCAGGCGCGTGTGAGAGTGTGTGGTTGCGTTGTCTGTTGTCCGAGTTGCGTCAGTCTGTCGCATCCATCACCTTGCAATGTGACAATGAGAGTGCCATGGCCATTGCAGATAATGACGGTGTGCATCACACTCGCACAAAGCACATCAATGTTGAGTATCACTATGTGCGTTCGTTGTTGCACGACGACAGCATCAGCATCGTGTGGGTTGAGACAGCACAGTAGCTGGCTGACTTCCTGACCAAGGCACTGAAGCGGGACTCGTTTAAGAAGGCTGTGAGTTCAGTCGGCGTGCGTCCGTGACTTGCTTTCTTTGTCTCTGCCTGCACTTCTGCATGTCCTGGGGGAGTCTGTGTGTTGACCGTGTCTCTGCCCGCCCATGTGCACTACGCCTGTGAGTCATGGGGGAGTGTTGGTTTTTGCGCTCATTGTGCTCTGTTGTGTCCTCCCGGCNGCACAAAGCACATCAATGTTGAGTATCACTATGTGCGTTCGTTGTTGCACGACGGCAGCATCAGCATCGTGTGGGTTGAGACAGCACAGTAGCTGGCTGACTTCCTGACCAAGGCACTGAAGCGGGACTCGTTTAAGAAGGCTGTGAGTTCAGTCGGCGTGCGTCCGTGACTTGCTTTCTTTGTCTCTGCCTGCACTTCTGCATGTCCTGGGGGAGTCTGTGTGTTGACCGTGTCTCTGCCCGCCCATGTGCACTACGCCTGTGAGTCATGGGGGAGTGTTGGTTTTTGCGCTCATTGTGCTCTGTTGTGTCCTCCCAGCTTGTGTACATCGGCGTGCAGATAACTGACGGCAAGACTCGACGCTGATGGAGTGTTGTCCGGTGGAGCGGACGCACGCTGAGGTCGTCTCGCAGTTCGCTGGAGCCCCCTCTCTCCGACGATGTGTTCAGCTCCATCGGCAGGCCTCCTCTGCGGTCGCGCTGCCGGCAGTCACTGCCACCACAGTTTCTGTCTGCATGCGTCCAGCGCGTACTGTCGTGCCTGTGTCGTCATGCGCTGCCTAGGGTCCCAGTTGCATGTTGCATGGCCCTGTTTGGCAGCATAAACCATCGTGGGCACTGCCTGGGTTCAGGCTGCCATAACTCCTTGCTACTATTTTTCTAGCGGATTCTGACGGCACGGCTGCGTTCAGAGCGTCGGTATTATGGTATGGTCCAGTTTTCAGGTAAAACGGACGACGCCCGGGTTTTGGGCTGTCGGCCGTCTGGCAGGCCTCACCGAGAAAACCTGCCAGCCTGAAATTAGCTATTTTCTGATTGGCTGATGAACTGAGTAACAAGCTCTACAGAGCTGGGGGGGGGGGCTAGAACTTTGAGGGATCCTCCATTGCTGTTCATTCTTCATTCCTAATCAGTTACTATCACTTTTTAGCTGCATTCTGGCGCTAACTCTGGCTCGCGCGTTTCTGAGTAACAAACCTGGAGCTTCCAGACTTAGACTCTAGAGCAGCAGACTGAGGGGGCAGCTGACTTAAGCAACGAGCGTGGAAGCCCGCACGCTGCATCAACAATGCTGCTACGCTAACCTGCTGCATAGTGTTTTTATTTACGGCGAACGCGATGTTTGGACGCGTTGTCTTCGCCAGGAACATCAGTGACCCGATGATCCGCAGATACGTGGTCACATCAACTGGCTCCCTCAAAACAGCTGGGTCAGGACTCTTCAGCTTCACCTGGCCATCGGGTGACATGGGTGAAGATGCGTTGGATACGAGGGGCAGGCCCTTGGCAAAGCAAGTGGACAAGGTCTGCACATAGGCAGCCTGGTGGACGTGTAGGATGCCCCGGGAGCGATCGTGCTCGAGCTCCATGCCAAGGAAGACTCGGGCAGACCCAAGATCCTTCATCTGGTAGGCGGCGTGCAGCAAGTCCTTGACATGCTGGATGGTGGCCGTGTCCGGCGTCGCGATGAGGAGATCGTCAACGTATACCAGAACTGTGGCGAAGGTCTGACCTCGCGGGCTGAGAAATAGTGTGGGGTTAGCGGTGCTGCGCTGGAGGCCGCCATGGAGAAGTGTGCTACTGATCTCCTGGTTCTAGCACCGAGGCGACTGCTTCAGGCTATAGAGGGCCTTCCGCAGCCGCCAGACTCTCCTAGTACCGTCGTCAAAGCTTGGGGGCTGCACCATGTAGAGCTCCTCACCCTCTAGTGAGCCATGAAGGAACGCGTTGCTCACGTCCATCTGATGCAGCTCCCACCCATGCTGGGCAACCAGGCTGAAGAGCGCCTGGCTAGTGGAGAACGGAACAACTGGGGCGAAGATCTGGTCGTAGTCGATCCCAGGGATGTGAGCAAACCTCTTTGCTGTGAGGCGGGCCTTGTTCTTGTCCAAGGACTCGTCAGGCTTCCACTTGCACCGCAAAACCCACTTGGCGCCAATGGCCTTCCGACCTGGAGGGAGTTGGACGAGGTCATACACGTGGTGCTGGCGGATAGCAGCGAGCTCCTCGGCGCAGGTAGCATGCCAATGTGCAGCCTCAAGAGAGGCTCGAGCCTCGCGTAGGGTGACTGGGTCCTCCGGGCGTGTTGTGGACCAGACTGAGAGGGCGTGTGCATCACGAGCTCTAGGTGGGATGTAGGCGAGTGCAACCACGACAGCATGCCGATGCTCATAATGAAGCATGGCGTAGTCCAGTGCAGAGCCCGGGTGAAGGTCGGAGATGATGGCCGAGGTGGTCAGGCCAAGAGCCTTCGTGCCAGGGTTCCCACTCACGACCGTGGGAGTGGAGGAGACACGTGGAGCCACAGGGGGTCGAGGCGCCACAAGACGCGGTGCGATGGTCTGCGCGCTCATTGTCGGCCGAGGTCGGAGGTTGTCGCCCGGGCCACGTGTGTAGCGCGACCGGGCAGGAGATGGCACTAAGTCCGACGGGCCAACGGAGGCAGACGGGGCTACTGGCCTGGAGGAGCGAGCGGACGCAACAGGCGTTGCTGGCCCGGAGGGGCCAGCGGAGGCGATTGGGGCTCTTGGCCCGGAGGGGCCAGCGGAAATGACCGGGGCTGCTGGTCCGGAGGGGCCAACGGACGCGACCGAGACTGCTGGTCCGGAGGGGCCAGCGGACGCGGCAGGGACTGCTGGCCCCGAGGGGCCAGTGGACGCGACTGGGACTGCTGGCCCGGAGGGGCCAGCGGACACTACCAGGGCTGCTGGTCCGGGGGGGCCAGCGGACGCGACCAGGACTGTTGGTCCGGAGGGGCCAGCGGACTCGGCGGGGACTGCTGGCCCCGAGGGGCAAGCGGACGCGACTGGGGCTGCTGGTCCGAAGGGTCCAGCGGACACTACCGAGGTTGCTGGTCTGGAGGGGCCAGCGGGCGCGACCGGGACTGTTGGTCTGGAGGACGCGACAGGGGCTACCGGCTGAGAGGGACAGAGTGCTGTGTCACCCGGAAGTGATAGGATGGAGGATGGACTCACCACTCCCCCATGCGACGGGAGGGACACGGATGAGCCGGAGTGAATGAGGTCGCGGGGAAAGAGGTCCTCGAAGAAGAGGGCATCGCGAGACTCGACGATGTAGTGCCGGGACGGGTCTCAGAAGCGCCAAGCCTTGGACTGACGAGAAACGCCAAGGAAGGTGTAGGGGCGTCCGTGGGGGGCGAGCTTGCTGCCCTGATGTGGGGCAGGTAGCCACACAATGGCTACATAGCCCCAGACGCGAGCCGGGCGGAGATCAGAGCGCCGACCGTACCAGTGCTGGTAGGGCGTGGACTGGCGGGGAAGGGGACCGTGGGGAATCCGGTTTCAGACCCAGGTCATGTAGGCCATGGCTTCAAAATAGAAGCCATTGGAGAGACCAGACTCGACCCACATGGTGCGGATGGCGTCGGCCATGGTACGGTTCCACCTCTCGGAGATGCCGTTCTGGGCGGGTGTGTAGGGCGCAGACGTCTCATGGTGGATCCCGCGGGAGGCGAGAAAGGTCGTGGCCGCACCCATGTACTCTCCGCCGCGATCGGAGCGAAAGCGGCGAAGAGGGCAGCCACACTCACGCTCCGCGAGGACAAGCCAGTCCTGAATGGCGCGGGCGACATCGCTCTTCTGCCGGAGGCAGAAGACCGAGCGGTAGTGAGAATAGTCGTCCGTAAGGGTGAGGACATAGCGGCCATGCTCACCGACGGACGCGGTGGGGAGAGGCCCCATGACATCCGAGTGGACAAGGTCGAGAGGGGCGGACGCACGGGAGGAGGACAAGGGGTACGTGGACCGAAGCATCTTCCCCTGAGCACAGTCAATGCACTCAGTGGGGCACGGGAGGGGGAAAGTTTCCGGGTCAAGGCCCTTAGCCGGCTGGGTGCGGAGCATGCTCTCTACGGCGGTGGAATGGATGTGGCAAAGGCGGCGATGCAAGAGGCGGGTGTGCTGAGGAGAAAGCGTACTGGTGACAAACACATGGCCTGTGGCGGCCGACGGAGAAGAGACGGGAGAGGAAGAGGAGAGATGAGGAACATGCCACAGGTTGCCACGGGCGGTGGCGTGCAGTACGACAAGACCAAACGGACGCAACGACACAGTGCCAACACCACGCGAGTGTACAACATCCATGCTCATGCGGTCAAGGGTAGTCACGGACAGGAGGCTGAGCTCAAGACCACGGACAAAGAGGACATCGGTCAGAAAGACGTAACCGGCCGGACCACGGAAATGAACGACGCCAACACCAGCAACACTTGTCCGAAGCCTGTCCGGACACCGGAGACATCGCCTACAGGACCGAGCATACTGAAGGCCTCGCGAGAGGCCGTCATGTGATGCGTGGCCCCAGAGTCGATGATCCAGGTCTCAGCAGGGTCCTGGACAGGGGTCGCCAGATCGCTAACGGTCACATGGCAGCAAGCAAGGGACGCGGACGCGGTGGAAGGGGGCGCGAAACGAGACTGCCAATCGTCAAGCCATGCAATGTCGTCAAGGAAGGGGGTGGAGGATACTACGGGAGACGACGAGACAGACGAAGAAACGGGGCANGAGAGGCGAGGAACATGCCACAGGTTGCCACGGGCGGTGGCGTGCAGTACGACAAGACCAGACGGACGCAACGACACAGTGCCAACACCACGCGAGTGTACAACGTCCATGCTCATGCGGTCAAGGGCAGTCACGGACAGGAGGCTGAGCTCGAGACCAGGGACGAAGAGGACATCGGTCAGAAAGACGTCACCGGCAGGACCACGGAAACGAACGACGCCAACACCACGGACCGGCAACACTTGTCCGGAGCCTGTCCGGACACCGGAGACATCGCCTACAGGACCGAGCATACTGAAGGCCTCGCGAGAGGCCGTCATGTGATGCGTGGCCCCAGAGTCGATGATCCAGGTCTCAGCAGGGTCCTGGACAGGGGTCGCCAGATCGCTAACGGTCACATGGCAGCAAGCAAGGGACGCGGACGCGGTGGAAGGGGGCGCGAAACGAGACTGCCAATCGTCAAGCCATGCAATGTCGTCAAGGAAGGGGGTGGAGGATACTACGGGAGACGACGAGATAGACGAAAAAACGGGACAGGACCGCAGCTCAGTCTCAGTCATGCAGGGCTGGGCAGGAGGGCAGGAGGTGACGTGACTCGCACTTCCCTTGGGAGGAGGGTGAGGCAGGCCAAGCTAAAGCGCGATGTATTGCTCCAACTGACGCTCACGGGAGGACGGCCCGGGAGTGTAGGCGGAGTGCGGAGTGACGGCGCCGGAGCCCGGGTAAGAGGAGGACGGAGCCGGCGCAGGAAGCGGAAGCGCCGATGGCTGTGAGTAGTACTGCTGCGGCGCGGTTGTCTGCGGGATTGGCGGAGGTCTCGGAGTGGCAGAGCTGCTGGACGAGGTCGGAGTGTCAGGGCCAGCAGTACCGACGGCGGCAGAGGCGAGACGGAGCTGGGATGGAGCTGGGACTCTTGGCGAGCTTCCTCAATGCGGAGGAAAAGCTCGTATGCCCACGGCATGAGGGTGCCCTGGGCCGCCATGGTGGAGAGGACGTCCTGGGGGTAGTGGACGAAGACGTTTGCGTAGGCGCTGGTGGCGCTGCGCTTGATGGTGAGAAGCGCGGACAGAGGAGGCGGAGCAAACGTGCCGAGACGACGAAGGATGTCCTCTGACCACTGCCAGTAGGCAGTGACCCTCTCGGTCTCTTCCATGTGCAGGGAGTTGAACTCCCAGAGCAGACGGCTGATCTCAGCGTCGCTGAACAAGCGATGTGGCCTGGTGAGGACGTGCCAGGCAGCTGCGGGGTCTTGAGTGTCGCCAGCGGTGAAGTCGCCGAGGAAAGGCTCTAGGGCAAGGCGGGAAGCCGGAGGGGCGACTGGGACAAGGGCACGAACAGCGCGACCAGCATCATACAACTGGTCGGCCTGGGTGGGGTCGTAAGGGAGGGTGTCGTATGCTCACAACCCCTCACCTTGCGCCCAGATCCGGAAGCTGAGCTCCCAGCTCCGGAACTGCTCGCCGGCCTGAAGCGGCGGCGGCGGTGTCTCAAAGTCCTTCTGCCTGCGGTCGTCACCTAGAGTGGGGCCATGGATGGAGGTCACTGTCTGCCGCTGGCGCTGAGTCTGTTGTCGTGCCAGGTAGTATGTGGCAGCAGACACCGTTGGACTGGCGTGCCCTGGAGGGACGAACGACAGTGGCACACTGGTGGGAGACTGGGAGGCTACTGGCTGGAGCGCTGCAAGCTGCTACGTCAAGGCGGCGAACTGTTGCTGAAGAGCAACGAGGGGGTCAAGGTTGCCGCCAACGATACCAGTGGGTTGTTGCTGCTGCTGCCGCTGTGGCAACGGCAGTTGCTGCGGCTGCTGCTGGTGCTGCTGTTGCTATTGCTGCTGCTGCTGCTGCTGCTGTTGTTGCTGCTACTGCTGCTGCTGCTGTGGTGACTGCTGTTGCTACAACGGCTACTGCCCTTTCTGCTGCTGTTGCCACTGCTGCTACTGCTACTGCTGCTACGGTTGCTGCTGCTGTAGCTGCTGCTGCTGCCGCTGCTGCTGCTGCTGCTGTGGCGGCGGCTGCAGCTGTTGCGGCTGGTGTTGCTGCTACTGCAGGCGCTGCAAGAAAGGGGAGGTAGGGGTCCCTCCAACAGAGGAGGAGCCCTCCTGACCAGGACTATCAGCCATGGGCGTGTGTCCCTTTGTTTTTTTCGTTTTTTTTTTGTTTGTACTACTGATGTCAGCAGTAACGTTAGCTGCGGATAGCTGCCGTCAGCAGACTATTGAGTGTCAGTGCTGCTGTTGTCCCCCTTTTGGTTTCCTTTTTTTTGTTGATGACATCAGCAGTGACGTCAGCGGCTGTTGTTGCTGTAGCCGCTGCAGTTGCTGCTATTGCTGCTGGTACTACTGCCGCTGGTGCCGTTGCTGCCGCTGTTGCTGCTGCTGTAGTGGTTGCAGCTGCTGCTGATGCTGTTGCGATTATAGTTCCAGCTGCAGTTGCTGTTACTGCGAGCTGTTGTGACAGCTGTGGCCGCTGTAGCTCTCTGCTCTTGCACCCTGCTGCACGCTACTGTTGCTGCTGCTGCTGCTTCTGCTGCTGCTGCTGCTGCACGCTACTTCATGCTGCTGCAGCTGCTATGTGCTGCAGCTTGCTACTGCTGCGGGCTGCTGCTACACGCTACAGGGTTGGGGGATTTTTTTTTCTCTTCCCCATTTTTTTTTCGGTTTTCTCTGTCCCAGCTGGCTGCTGCTCGCTGACAGCGAGCAGCGGGCTGCTGCTCGCTGGCAGCGAGCAGCGGGCTGCTGCTCGCTGGCAGCGAGCAGCGGGCTGCTGCTCGCTGGTAGCAGTGAGCTGCTGCTCGCTGCGAGCTGCGAGCAGCAGTAGCCGATGCTGCCAGCTACTGCTGCTGCTGTGGCTCGCTGATGCGGCTGCTGCTGCTGCTGCACGTTGCTGCAGCTGCTGCTTGCTGCTGCTGCTTACTTGCTACTACTGGTGCAGGGAGCTGCTGCTGCTGTTGCTAGCTACTGTTGTGTGCTGCTGTAAGCTGCTACTGCTGCTGGCTGTTGTAAGCTGCTGCTGCTGCTGCTAGCTGCTGTTGTCAGTCACACCTGGAGGACGACGTCGCGTGCGTCGTCGCCAGCAAGCGCCTGACGTGGCCGGCCGCCCACCTCCTCGCGTCCAATGTGGGGGTTAGTGCTGCCGGAAAAAATCCGGCAGCATTTCCCCTGGCCCAGTGGCCGTGGGAAAAAATCTGACGCCGCCACCAGGCGGGTCAATGCCGCCGGAAAAAATCCGGCAGCATTTCCCCTGCACTGGCGTGTATGGAGACCCGCCGGCGTTGTCTGGCACCTGTACGCCAGTCTTCTGCAGCTGGTGCTACGCTCTGGCTCTGATACTAAGCTTGAAATCTAAGCAGCAGGTTGGGGCAGCATGCGTTGTTGATACAGCGTGCGGGCTTCCATGCTCGTTGCTTAAGTTTGCTGCCCCCTCAGTTTGCTGCTCTAGAGCCTGGAAATCTGGAAGCTCTGGGTTTGTTACTCAGAAGTGCGCGCGCCAGTGTTAGCGCCAGAAAGCAACTGAAAACTGGAAAAGACTGATTAGCGATGAACAATGAGACACAATGTTAGACCCCTCCAAGAACTAGCCTCCCCCCCAGCTCTGTAGAGCTTGTTACTCAGTTCACCAGCCAATCAGAAATTACCTATTTTCAGGCTGGCAGTTTTCTCGGTGAGGTCTGCCAGACGGCCGACAGCCCAAAACCCGGGCATCGTCCGTTTTGCCTGAAAACTGGACCATACCATAATGCCAACGCTGCAAACGCAGCCATGCGGTCAGAATCAGCTAGAAGAATAGTAGCGAGGAGTTATGGCGGCCCGAACCCAAGCAGTGCCTACGATGGTCTATGATGCCGAACAGGGCCATGCAACAGGCAATAAGGACCCTAGGCAGCGCATGGCGATGCAGACGCGATAGGACGCGCTGGATGCATGCAGACAGCAACTGCGGTGGCCGTGACCGCCGGCAGCACGACCACCGAGGAGGCCTGCCGATAGAGCTGAACACGTCGCCGGAGAGAGGAGGCTCCAGCGAATTGTGAGAAGACCTCAGCGTGCGTCGGCTCCACTGGACGACACTCCATCAGCGTTGAGTCTCGCCGTCAGTCATCTGCACGCCGATGTACACAAGCCGGGAGGACACAACAGAGCACAATGAGAGCAAAAACCAACAGTCCTTGCTCAAGCAGCAACACCGCCCAACGGCATAATGTCCCAGTGCTTGTCCTGTTCTTGAGGGCACAAAGACATGTTCTAACTAAGGTGCACGGGGCGCATAGCTGTGTGTCACAGAAGCCATGTTTGAATGCAGATCGCCCGGGAAACAGCTCTTGATGGAGGAGCATCGGTTCAATGTCTTTGCTTGTCAAGTTGGTAAAGTCCGGCCACATTCATCTATCTCTTTTGGGCGTGTGTAGGAGTGTACCTTTTGTTGGACTGCTGCAGTCAACGCTTCCCACAGACCTTGGCCCCACGCGTCGGCAAAGCTGGAAGTGGCCCATGCCCTGCTTTTGATTCTCTTACTCTTGGTCAATGACTGCCTTTGAAGCCTTCTCCCAGCCGGAGACTCTTTCATTCACATTCTTGGGCAATGACCATGGGCCGAAACAGCTCAGCATTTTCATCTTTCATCCCTCTTTCATCGCTGTCATTGATGAGGTCTGCATTACGGTGTATGTGAGCGGTTTGTCACTCTCAAACTCCAGCGCTTGCTCACCCTTGCAACACACTGAACTCTTATCCCAAGGTCTTTCTGACAACCTCATCCTTCCCTCTCGAAATACGCAGTGGGCGAAAACACTGCGTTCCCATTTCGAGCTGCAGCAGCTGCCCCACACCGCCTGCGAATCCTATTCCTCCACTGCGCGACCTTCTGCCGCAAGACCACCACCTACTAGAAGACAAGTCAGCGCCCCCCATGATCCTAATTGCACTGATAGATGACATGCTCTCTAATCACACCAATAGCTCGCCCTACCAAAATCTCTGACAGTGAGGTCAGGGACTTTCACTCTGAGCACAGCGGCAGAAAAAGCCACCAAAAAAAAAAAAAAACAAACAAACAAACAAAATTCACATTCCTATGTTGCGGCCACCACCCAGTGTCAGCCATGGCTCCCTCCTTTCCTTCTGCTCTCCCTCCTCCCAAGCCTCCTTCGAAGCACCTCCATCAGCGACTCGTACGCGTCCGCGCCCCTGAGCCGCTCGTTCCACTCGAGCGGCGGCTGCGGGTCGAGCTTGTGCTCCTCGTTCACGGGATGCACGAAGCGCGTCCACACTCGCCTGCCTGCCTTGCGCTTCGCCACGATCTCCTCGTGTGGGATAGAGCGCAGGATGTCAAACAGCTGCGGGAGTTGGTCGTAATGGACCCGCACCGATATGGCGTCCCAGTCGATGAGCTCGTCGCCAAACGGCTGGTCGATGTCGTCCTGCGGCATTCACGTATGGAGAGGAGACGGAAGAGGGGGGACAGATGGGCGATGGGGGGAACAGCGAAAAAGAAGCAGGCAAAGTGAGTGCCAAATGACATAAGAGACAGCCGCAGAGCGTTTCCCATTGGACATAAGTTTCACCCTGTGAACTTATGTCCCCAGGGTGAACATGGATATGAGGCGGGGGAGTGTGGGGCCAGGGGTTAAGAGGGGGGAG
>SZWC01023451.1:10381-40121 GCA_023375785.1 Penium margaritaceum | reverse complement strand
CCTTGCGTCACGTGGTCACTCTTTCTTCCTGGCACAGAGAGGGGAGCCAGAATCTTCTTCATACTGGAAGATGCTTGCAGGGCCAACGCTGAAGCCAAGAGTGCACCCCTTGGGCTTGGGCCAAGCAGAACAACTCGGCTTCGTGGATCTGTTGTGTGCTGGTTGGATACAACAATCTGCTTCAAATACGTCGTCCCATTCCGCGATACTCCCTCTATGCCTTCCATCGATTCTGTAATGGAGAATATCAATGTGATTCACCGGCATCTTGCCTTCGGTCGGGTATCCCTGGTTTTCCCCAACATGCCCGGCGCACAGGCATCAACCCCATGCCATGATAGGTCATGGCTACTGAGCGGATTGGGTGCACCCCGCTCGATTGCTTGCAGGGCCGCCCCAAAAGTAACGATCTAAGCAATGGCGAAAGAAGAGAGCTCAGGAGAGGGACGTGGGACCTCCTCGTTCTCTCGGCAAGTGCAGCGGCCATGCAACTGAGCTGCTCACGCTGCGCTTGGTGTAGCCGAGGCCCGGGCAGCACGAACGCAATGGTAACTCGTGCTTGTATGGCGCCGCGGACTATCTGGACCGGACAGTCGTCTCGTACAGGCTTTTCTTTTCGGGAGTTCAACCCCATACCCATAGAATACTCGCAACTGCAGAATGTTAACCCCATGTACAACACTTTTGTACTTCAAAACTCTGCATCATAAGGTCGTAAACAGTAATAAAACTAGTGAAAGTGACTGCACGTAGGCGTGCATCGGGGTTACGTACTAATGCACTGGAGCCGGGTTCATGCATGTTATCTACCTTGGAAACGAATTTCGCTCGACCTTCCCCTCCTGTCCGAGTTGAAGTAATCGGTTTAGTCACGAGCTTGCTTGCAATTTCCGGTATGTGTTTTGCAAAAAACCCTGGTTTCTTTTCAAAGTTGGTCCGATTTCAACGTTTTTCTCGCACTGGGTGTCGCTTCCGCAAGAATGATCTTGTTCAGAGAGAGCCTGTCGTCGGGACGCGACAGAAGTGGAGAAAATAATGCCTGGAATATACGCGATGGGCTGTCGGTGGACAGAAATGCTGACTGCAGACAAAATTGCCATCGCAAAAGTCATTGCGTAGCAGATATTCTGACGTCAGCGCAGATTCTTGGCTACCGAAGCGATTTCATAAGGTTACTACGTAGCCTCAATTGTGCAAAAAACAACTACGCGATGGCAATGTCGACGTTGCATGGATTGTCGACAGGCTAACGACACCTTTTCCTCGAAAAATGTCACAATGTTCTCTATTGAGGGATTCATGTCTGTAAAAACGAGGGATCATGAGGGGTTTGCATGGGGGGTGCCCCATCCATTGAAAAAGAACCTATTGAGCTCCACTACCGCTTGACCGAGTAGGTGCCTGCGCAAACATAGAACCCTTAAACCTCGAATGCAGTTCAACAACGGTGAAAATGGTGATTACCCCTTGTCTTGTCACCCGTGACCCTCACGTGCCCCCGTTGGAACAATAGGCCCCATTCACCCATCCGTCGGAACAATCAGCCTCATATTCTCCTCCGTCGGAACTATAAGCCCCATCCAACCCTTCGTCGGAACAATAAGCCCCATCTGCTTTTCCTTCGGATCAATAAGGCTCATCCGCCCCTGACCCAGAATAACAAGCCTCATTTTCCCTTGCCTTAGAACAATAAGCCCCATCCTCCCCTGACCAGCAACAAAAAGCCCCATTTCCCCACCACTTTTCACCATGCTCAAACAGGGATGCATGTCTCTGCTTGAGCATGGTGAAATCAGGCATGCGGTATTGGATCGCGACCCTCCATCACGGCCGTCGCGATGGAGGGCCACGATCCGATTGAGAGGTGCCGCCCGGGGGGGGGGGGGGGGGGGGGGGGGGGGGACTCGAGAATGCCGGCGGACACTTCTGTCGGTTTGTGTGGCTTCCACTCGTCACGACAGACGCCGATGGATTACCCATATACCCCACGTTGTTGGTATAGGATAGAGGAGAGCGTGACGAGATGACGGGCCTCCGCAGTGTCCCAAGACTTCTCTAGTACCTACGATAGCGCCGGAGAGACGTGGTTGATGCGTTCCGGCAGCCCTCTTGGCTTGTCGGGAGCTAGGAGAGTTTTCTCGGTCAGTTGAGACCCGCGCACCCGGTGGACTTCACACTTGCGACAAGGAGACCCGATGTATGTAGTAGTGCTTCCGATGTTCAGGAAGCCGTTTGTGATGTCTAGACACTGATTTTGAATGCTTCTAGTCCTTCTTGTATTTTCTCAGTGGTCGAGACCCAGTTACTCGGAGAGCTATTCCGGTGTCTCGAGGAGACCACCTTTGTTTTTCACGTGGTCTGTGCGGTGTGCTCTCCCCGCTGACTCGTTTGGGCTCAGCGGGGGTGACTGGGCCCGGTGCGGCTAGGTGCCGACGCCCCTATATAAGCCCACTAGGGGCTCATTTATAAACTCTCCTTGTTCTTTCATATTATGCGTTCCAAAGTTGGCAAAATTCTGTCGTTTGCATTACACCCACACACAGCTCATGTTCGTGTTTGTATGGGCCTGCATGCCCTAATTGAATTCTTTCTTCGTATCAAAGCACAAGGGGGTGTGTGAGCAATAGAAGCAGAAGAAGTAGCAGTAGTGGGTGGAATGTAGACAGAACGTGCCACATGGCGCTATGCTGGCAGCAACGTGAGGGAGCGCGAAGTGACTTCACGTGAACACCACAGGGGCGGTGAGGAGCGCATAGTAGCAGTAGTGGCTGCGATAGCAGTAGTAGTAGCAACAACAGATGTAGTAGATGTAGCAGCAGCGGCAGCTGCTGTACCCCACAGTAGGAGTAGTGGCGCTAGAGTAGCCGCTCACGGTAATAGCAACAACAACGGCAGCAGCAGCAGCGGTAGGCGGTATCATTTGCAACAGCTGCGCCTACGACTGCAATAGCACGAGCGGCAGCTGTTGCCGCGCAATAGCAGCAATAGCGGTGGTGACAGCAGTGGCGGCACACAGTAGCAGTAGTAACAACAATAGCAATAGCAACAACGGTAGCTTTTGTGCCACATAGTAGCAACAGTGGCGACGACAACAACGGTGACGTACAGTAGTAGTAGTAGTAGCATCGGTAGTAGTAGCGGCGTCAGCAGCAAGCAGTAGCAACTGTGGCGGCATAGAGCAGCAAGTAGGAGCGGCAATGAAGGTGCATAGTAGCAATAGCAACAGCGGCAGCGGCAGCAGTAGTAAGCAACAGTAGTAGCTGTTGTACAGAGTAGCAGCTGTAGTAGAAGCGGCGAAAGTAGCAAGCACCACCATAAGCTACTGTGTAGAGTAGTAGCAATAAGAGCAGCAGAAAAAACAGCAGCAGCGAATGCAACCAAAGTAGCTGCTACCGAAGGGGCCTCGCAGCTCCCCTCGGAGGGCCCCCCTTGAGGCCCTACTGAGGGGCCCCTTCGAAGGTGGCCTCTCGGCCCCGTCTCCCCGTTGGCCCAGTCGGCCGACAAACGGAGGGGCGGGCTCAGAGGGGCGGACAGAGCCCCCCCCCCCCCCCATCCCAAATTCTGACCTGCCCCCTTTCCAGGGGGCTGTCTAGAAATGGGTGACAGGCAAACTCGGGGTGAGCAGTGAAGAGAAAGGAAAGAAAAAGGAGGGGGGAAGAAGTATTTCAGTGGTGAAAAAAAGAGGGGATTAGGGTAAGAAGCAACAAAAAACACAAAGGAAAAAAATTCTACAACTACTATCACCGCAACAACAGCCGCTTTTGTAGCAGCAGTCGTAGTGGCCTCGCCTTCCCAGGCAACAACGGACTGACGTCGGCTGCGAATTCCGTTTCGAGATGTGTCATGGACCGGCGTCTCGCCGAGGTCTGTGGACTAGACCGAGCACCTTACTCTGTTAGGGTGACGGTGTATTCGAGTCTGTCCATCTCTGAGGGCTGGGTCGTCTACCACTTGGAGCAGTAGCCACACTTGCAGCCGCCACACCTTCTGTTCTTGGAGCAGTTATCGCTCCATTACTGGCAGAAACACTAGTAGCCATAGCTACTGGTTAGACTCCCTTCTCCGGGCACACTGTGGTAGTGCCGACTACCTCGTCTTCTCCCACTTGCTGACCTCGTCACCGTGACCTATAGGAGTAATAGTGTCTACCAGTGTCTTTCTCTCCCGTGGTTTGGTGTTTACCACTGGGAGTAGGTGCCCTTTGCACCTATCCATTGTGAGGCGAGCGAGATGAGTGCGCAGTGATGGAAGCAAGCATCCTACGCGTTTGCCTGCTACTACTCTGGTGATGGACGCCATGGTTGGTGTCGATGCTAGAAGCGCCCTCGCGGCTGGCATCCACCTTGGCTTTGGCATTGTCCGAGCATGCGTCCTCCACATCATGCGGATCTGCCAGCGTTGGTAGATTCCTTAGCAGGACTTCTGGCGACCATATGTACTGAGATCCACGGCTTGAGGTGGATGGTGTAGCAGCTTTGTGATCTCGTTGTTACCGAGCGTGCTTTCGCTACAAGTTCGCCGAAGGCCTCCTTGATCTCTTCTCCTTCATCTTCTCCTCCTTTCTCATCCGATGGTCTGTCTCGAGCTCCACCTGCCAGTGTTTCCAATTCTTCCACCATCCTTTCGGTCCTCCACTCTTCTGCTACCACGATGTCTCCTCAAGATGATACGTCTTCATGTGTTCACTCAAGTAGTGTGTGCACGCGGCCTCGGCGTCAGCACTCTACACCTCGTGCTTGCGCCAGTCTTGACATACCCTCCACCTCCTTGGATTCCATTATTGTCCCTGTTAGGGGGAGTGTGATCACCGCGCACTGCCTACTGTGACTATAGCGCTAGGATTTGCACCTCCGCCATACCGTTGTGCCCCAGCGTTTGCTTAGGCAGATGCAGATGATATAGTTGCAGTACATGACGTGGAGTCTGACTGCGACATGGCGTTCATGGTGGAAGCTTGCGTGTCATCGAGCTCGACCTCACGTCCGGGAGGAATCCATATCTTCCATAGCAGCAGGTTGCATTAGGAGGAGTGCAGACCTGATGTCCCTGGGCGTTGCCACTCGCGGTGGCACAGGAGTCTGGTACGGATCAGGATGCCTCTACCCGACTTTTGGGGGAGTTTGTGGAGTAGGCTCACACTAGCCCGGCGGAGGTTGCAGTGCAATAGACATGCGTGTCATCGAGGTTGACATCCATGCCGGGGTAGGAGCCGGACGTTCTGCAGCAGCAAGTTGCTTGAAGAGGAGTGTAGGCCCCACGTCCTCGGCTGGTGCCACTCGTGACTCCGACTGATGGCTGCCCGGCGGTAGCACAGGAGTCCTGTGTGGATTGGGATGCCCCTTACGGACTTCCGCGAGCGTTGGTGCACAAGGCTCACACCAGCCCGGCAGCGGTCGCAATGCATAAGCAGAGTGGACCGGCTGGTCTTGTAGAGGTTGAGGCACTATTGAGAGCAGCGTTGTTACGGGAGACCACCGGGATGTGTACTGTAGTAGACCCAGCAGGCTCCACCTTGTCATCGGCGCTACTGAGGACCAGCGTCAGTGTCAAGAATCGTCCATGTTCCCAGAGTTTGCGGACTTTAGTGCACATAGCGGAGCAGTGACACACATGACATACTCAAGTGATGATCCTTACTCCATCATTTAGCGGTTGGCAGTGATCAATCTTCCCGGCGAGAAGATGCGTGAGCGCTAGCCTTGATTGGCATTGGATCAGTCGTCGAGCCAAAGGCCTACACTGTCGTGTCTACTACGCCATCACCTGAGGACATTGTTGCGGGTACAACCACGCAGATGGAGTCACCTTGTCTGCAAGAGTTAAAATTTTCCCTTGCGTGTTCAGCTGTTGGTGACTTTGCTGATCACATCGACGCTAAGAGTGGCAATACCTGCATAGACGACATTTCCACATACTCCACGGACTTTTATGACTCCATGTTCTCCTTCTCTCTTGGCACGCGACCGCTCATCCCTCCTTGTCTGACATACACTAGTTGCGGTCAAGATTCAACACCTTCACCTGCGTCCAATTGTCTAGCATCTCAGCATACTAGGAGTTTGGTTGACCCTGAGGAGGAACACCAGCTCTATTGTCTTTAGCAGTAGAGACGCAGATGGAGTTGTACTTGCGATTTCTTTAGTGTGCATGTGCAGCATCTTGTGAGACAGGGTTGATCCTACGTGAAGCAGACATGGGCCACCTCCACATGTCGGAGGCAGATTATGTAGAATTACAGGAGCGTGTAGAGATGCTGCAATGGGAGGTGATGGCAGCTCGGGAGCAACTGTCAGAGCAGGGGAACACCACTCTTATCGACATGAGCTTTCCACTATCAGGATCTTGCACACCCATACTCGGGGAGGATCCTGTACGAGCTCCGAGTATGACATTCGATGGAGACACTACCAGAGGAGAGATGAGCATATCCTCAGTTCCCGCCAGTCTTGTTCCTGTCGACTCTGTCATCGCTCGTCTTTCTACTCTTGTTGCAATGACGCACCTTCATGCACTTGCTTCAGTTGCTCCATCGTCATCTTTGTCCATGTATGGTGGTCCGGTTCGTCGTTCCAGCCCTCCTCCTCTTGTGGCGGTGCATCCCTGTGCTTCAGGAGGCTCTATCCCGCCTAGGAGGCCAGCTTTGCCACTTTACATGTTTGTGTGCTGCTCGCCCATTCCTTTTCCTCTGGCATACACAGATGCATCGCGGTAGAGTGGAGAGAGGAGAGACAATGAGTTGGGACCCTTCGCAGTCACACAAAGATTGTTACACTCGAGGTGATACAGGAGCAATGTGAGGAGTCGTAGCCGAAGATACCACTTTGTCTTTGTGGATGGGAGTAGACTCGTATGTGACTGGGGGAGATGTCTCTGCGTGATGGAGAGAGCACATGATTTATTGCCTAAGATTTGTTTAGCTATGGTATCAGCATCTTCAATGGGGACATTGACACCAGGTTCATCTGTACAGGGGGAGTGTTTTGTGGACCTCGACCTGACGCAATGTCATTTAAGATGCATGGCGAGGGGTCCATGCTCTGCTACGAGCATACTGCAGCAGCTGGCGTTTGGCTCATGCTACGTGCATGCATAGCTACATGTGGATGGTAGCACTCTGTTGGTCGAAATCCGGACACTTGGTGTGTTGTACCAATGTCACGAGGAGACCATGTGATTGTGTCTTGGTATGTGGCCATACTACATGTGGCATGTGCATGCGAGTTGGATTGCTTATAGAGGTCGATACCCGGAAACGTGGTGAGTTGCACTTGTGTTACGAGGAGATCCACCTATGATCATGTGTGTTGGTTGATGATGCCATTGTGGAAGGCATACAAATACCTGTTGGATTGCTCGTAACGGTTAAGACCCAAGCACTTGTACTGCCAGTGTCACGAGGAGACTCTCATGTTGTCTGACTTGTGTATGATGTGCATGACTCCTCGGATGGTCGAGACCTGGATACTTAGTAGGATGTTCCACTGTTATGAGGAGATCTTCTGACCTTCATTCTGCTTAAGAGGGACATCGGGCCTTGCCTCTGTGCTTAGATGGACAGCAGATGTGTGTGTGTGTATGTGTGTGTGTGGTTGACTTGTGTAGACCGTAGCTTTGCATACGCTCTTGTTCCGTGCCTTGGCTCCCTTGTTGTGGCATTGACAGCCATGTCAGCCAGGGGGAGTGTTGGTTTGTGTGGCTTCCACCCGTCACGACCAACACCAATGGATAACCCATATACCCCACTTTGGTGGTATAGTGTAGAGGAGAGCGTGACAACACGACGGGCCTCCGGAGTGTCCCGAGACTTCTCCAACACCTACGACAGCATCGGCAAGACGTAGTTGATGCCTTCCAACAACCCTGTTATCGGGAGCTAGGAGAGTTTTCTTGGTGGGTTGAGACCGGCACACCCGGTGGATTGCACCAATGCAACAAGGAGACATGATGTGTGAAGTAGTGCTTCCAATGTTCAGAAATCCGTTTGTGATGTCTCGACGCTGATTTTGAGTGTTTCTAGCACAATCGTATTTTCTCGGTGGTCGAGACCCAGGCACTCGGAGAGCAATTCCGGTGCATTGAGGAGACCACCTTTGTTGTTCACGTGGCCCGTGCAGTGTGCTCTCCTTGCTGACTTGTTTGGGCTCAGCAGGGGTGATGGGGCCCGGTGCGGCTAGGTGCCGGTACCCTACATAAGCCCGCTAGGGGCTCATTTGTAAACTCTCCTTGTTCTTTCATATTATGCGTTCCAAACTTATCCAGATTCTTGTTGTTTTTCATTGCACTCACACACATAGCTCATGTTGGAGTTTGCATGGGCCTGCATTCCCTAATTAAGTTCTTTCATCAACCACCCCCTTGCCCCCTTCACACCCCACCAGCCCACCCACCCGCATGCTAATCGAGGCCCTCGTGATTGAGGACTGCGATGGAACGGGTGACAAGAGGGCTGTGGGAGGTGTAGCGGGTGCTTGGAGCTCTGTTGATTTTGGCTGACGCCAGTCGGCCAAAATCATCAGCGTTTCAACAATGGGGAGTTAAAAACTACCCATTTTTTACTGTTTCCATTTTGCTTGACTCTGTATCCATGTTTGACATACAAAACCACCCTATAATTACACTTGGAGTTTTGGGGTTTTGTTTTTGCATTGGGATTTTATGGGCCTCGCTACCGCAGGACCTAGCAGGTTCCCTTTCAACACATAGGGATTCTAAAACCCCACATGCAAATTCGCTGCAAACCACTTCCAAAAAATCACAAACCCCTGTAAAAAGGAGTTTGTGATTTTTAGGCCATAAAAGGTGATGATAGCATGTTGATGCCGCATGCCATGTGATGTTTACATATTGTCTTTTGACAAACGAGAGGGGTATATCATTTACTTTCTAGGCCTTAAACCCGGGTCTGCGCAGAAGGGCCTAATCGGGCCTACATTTGTGAGGCATGGGAGGATGAGGCCTTTTCTTCTAACATAGGGGCGGATGGGGCTTATTGTACCCACATAGGGGTGGATGGGGCTTATTGTTCCAAGCGAGGGGGTAATCAGGTTTTTTTTTCTTCCAAAATGAGCAGTATATGGTCATTTCGCCTGTTCAACAAAGGGTACCAAGATTTCATGCAAAACAAGTGGTTGTTGTGTTTCAATGATAAGGGCATAAATACACTGGTGCCCATCATTTTGGTCGATAGATTTGCGGTGTCCATCGTAAAAAAACGAACCGACGGCGATGTCCATAGCCGAAGACGATTTGTCAGCGGTGTCCATAGTCCAAAACGTAATGATAGCGGTGCTCATGTTTTTCACGATGCGAGCAGAAAACGAATAATATGAAAACTGTATCTACTATTTGCTCAAAGTATTCATTTGTGATGGACTTGCATGTCGTAAACAAACCTCGCATGTTGACAGAAAGTCTTGACAGCCTGTGGTTCGTTTTGTCGTTAACGGTCTGCGGAGTGGAGTTCGTTGAACCTGGAGCCATGCATGTCAACCGATTTCGCCGCGCTGTACTGGACGTTTGCGCATCGCACTAAAGAGGACAGTGCTACTGCCAATGAATGCTCGCCGAATGGACACGGCCAGCAGCAATGAGATAGTGTCCATGGTGGAATTTGCCGATGCCGTGCGCACCATCAACGGATGCCAGCGGCATGTGCCGATGTCCACTCAATGTCGCGCAAACAGGTTCCATTAGTGATTTTTTTTTTGTACATGTTTGCACTAAGAACAGGTACTATCATGTGGATTTAAGGTGCTTCCCTGTCAATTTTCTGCGATACGTTTTTACCTACTGTCGAACATTGACTAAAACGTTGGATCAACATGGACAATGACGTTCGTCCAAATGGCTCGACACATCATGGATGGGGTACTCCCCTAGCAGAACCTGTCGTGGCTCATCGAGCATGGGTAGCATTGAAGGAGCAGTGGGACCGGTATGTAGCACGCAACCGAGAGTTGGAATATGTAGAACCATCATGGGCCCTACCTCTTGTGACTCTGGAACACATGGCTTGGAACTTGGGAGTGCCCATGCTGAGTAGTAGGCCGCCCAACTGTCCCGAGCCATGGGGGCCGTGGACATGGACCGAGCCACCGAGTCCGTAGTGGGCATTCGAGTATCATTTCAGAGACAAGTATTGGCATTCGAGTATTATTTCATTTACCATTATGGGCATTCCATTGTTGTTTCAGTGACAATTATGGATATGCGAGTATTATTCCAGTGACAAGTATGGGCATCTGAGTATTATGTCATTGACAATTATGGGCATTCGAGTATTATTTCAGGAACAAGTATGGACATTCGACTTTTGTTTTAGTAACTTGTATGGGTATTCAAGTATGAATTAAGTTACAAGTACGTGCATTGAAGTATTAATGATGTGACAAGTATGGGCATTCCAGTATGATTTCAGTGACAACCATGGGTATCATACTCGAATTCCAGGGACAAGTATGTGCATTTGAGTATTAATTCATAAACAAGTGAGGGCATTCGTGTATGAATTCAAGGCCAACAAAGTATTGTTTTAATCTGTGAAGGTACGTGCTTTCTATTTGTTTCAATACATGACCGGAAGAGTGAGTTTGAAGTGTTGTATTCACATCGCCTTCATCTTCATGAGTACACTTGGTATACATTACATGGGTACAGGAAGTCATACAATCAATGGACATTAATGTAATGTTAACAAACAACTACATGTATTCAGACAAACAGGAAGAACTACTTTTCAAACCACTTTGGATCCAACCACTTTGGATCCAGGACACTGCACAACTAGAGCCACTGACACACCTCAGAGGTACAGTCCTGCCATTCCTGACAGGAAATTGAATCAAAGAAAACTTCCTCATTGGCATCATGCGAGTCGGTTTCTTCGCCAACGAATGGCATCGTGCCTCTAGTGAAAGCCGATCACGTCCTCGTTATCGTCACTGACAAGACAGCATACTAACCGCTAGCTTGCTGACGACGTTCACATTCGGTGTGACGTAGTCGGAAACGTACAGAAGCCCAACTGTAGCATAAACCAAGCTGAAAGTTGCAGGTCATACTTTAAGTGCCCAACACTTGCAAGTTTGACGTTCATTATGTTAAATTCGATACCCGGCCATGGCGTCCTCGCACCACTTGTCGCTGAAGGGTCGTCCATTGCCGCCGCTGGAGAAATGGACGGGTGATGTCAATGATGCCTGCCACATGGACTTGTATGATGCGTGGTTTGCGCGGGTTAACATCAAGCGCATGTGGGACTCAAATGGTCTCGGCCCATGTCCTGCTGACCCATACAACATGTGCTGGCTCATGGGTGTGAAACCGCTGCATCGCCGTCCTGCATGGTGCCCGCCTCACTGGCAGCCATGGGTCCATCAGGACCCACTGTGGTGTGCGAGATTGTAGACCAGGAAACTTTTGACAGGATAGACAATGTACCAGACGCGTTTGAATCATGAACCACTGCTTCTTTGGAACTTTATAAGTCACAACTTCTGCGTTTTGTACATCTTCGCATTGGCACAGTACTCACATGGAAACATGTCTTCCTCGAATCCGCTGAAGCTCCGAGGTCGTCCCATGCCGCCGCTCCAGTTGTGGGATGGAGGTCCGGATGCTCCTCACTTTGGTCCATGGGGAGAAATCCTTCCTCCATGCCCCCGTATGGATCGGTTTGATGCATGGGTCACGTGGAACAACATCAAGAGCCTCTGGGACTCCAAGAACTTGGGGCCCCTCCAAGTGATCCACTCGACATGTGCAACATCATGTGTGTGAAGCTGCCACATTGCCGTCCTATCTGGTGCCCACCACACTGGCAGCCCTGGGTCCATCTGGATCCTCTATGGTGTGCCAGACTCTGAACCACATAGGCTAGCAAACGACTGGGTACATTGTTAATTTTTTCATGACATTGTGTATCTCAAATTGCGGGTATTCATGTACTTTTGCAGTCTCATTTAACACGCATATGTCAGGTCCAACACATATGTATGAAATGAGTGCTACAGATGATGAAACATAGCGGAAGTATGTCTTGGTCACTAACAACTCTGGACATGGTGAATGGGCAGCCATGCCAGCCGTAGCAGTCCTCTATGGTGCACCAGACTATGACCATGTAGGCCCGTGTAGGACTGGGTACATTGCCAATTTTGTCATGACATTCAATACCTCAACTGCAGGTTTTTTTTGTTATTCTGCGGTCTGATTGTACACGCATACGACAGGTCCCTCACATTTTCATGGAAGAATGCGGCAGAACATGAATCACAGCGGATCTATGTCTCATTGACGAACGACTTTGGACATAGCTGAAATATGACCGTTGGAATTCTGTGCATACAAACGTGTGTAGTATCCATTCTCACTTTACTGGGTAGGAATGTTAAAAGCAACTATCATAAGATAATCCCTCTACCTGGTTGCCCATTTATGTTTGCACACTTTCTTGTTCTCATGTGCCTGGTGTCTTTTTACATGGCAAGCATCTATAGCACAAATCCAAGTGTCCCACCATTTCAATGACGATTTTAACCAAAGGTTTGGATAAAGTTTGCAACACTACTTTATGAAGCCTTAGCATTACACATAAGGACCAGGCTTGCCCTTCACTATCCACTACTGCACTTGTGGGGGTAGCGTGTACATCCAACCAATAATGTCACACATGGGGCACAAGTGCACAGAACTGCCAGAAGCCTGTGTACGATCGGGATTAATGACCATCCCATCGTCAACGTTTTCAAGAGCATCGTAGAATACTTCTTCTGGTGTGGAGCACCCATGTCAAAGGGTTCAGGGCACTTGCCGTAGTACAACCTGACTTCTAAACACCTCCATTCCGTCTGCAACCTCGAAAGCAAGTAACATGTGTCAGCTCCACAGAGAAACAAAGTGACCATAGGTAGTGCTGTTGTACACAGCGTGCACTCCATTGATACCTGGTGGAAATGTTTGAGAGAAGTACAAATGGCTTTGTTCCATGCTTTTGTACTTTGTAATGAAACATGGGGCACCCCTGTCACTACAGTGACCAATATGTTTTCCTCAGTACACTACTGCGACAAGTTAAGGTTAACGCAAGTCTTCACTTTCATTTTCAGCATAGCATGAACGTTGACTTGGGAAGGTTTTTGAAGGAAAAATTAGTTGACACTCTTCAAAGGAAACAATGGCCTAGGATTCACAGTCACCCCTCACACAACCACGCTAACTTGGTCATCACAGATTCTGGCCGGCCACTGGCCATGTGGAGTACACCGTTCGCCCAGGACTTGGATGTGCTTTCAGACTTGGCCTGCGACCAACGAACACTCCACTGTACCCCTGCACAGTGACATGACATTGTTGTTAGCAGAGTGTTCATGGCCTTCAAAGGAATTCAAGACATACATATGAACTTTCTCACATGAGTACGGGAAAAAAACTCACCTTAAATCCCAAGTGCATCCATGCCTCTTGCTGCGTGGCTCCCCACCTCTTCCTCTGCTTCATCATCAGCGTGCTCTGCTCCTACATTGTCTTCTGCCACCTCTTCTCCTGCGCTACCGTCTGCGTCATGTTCCAGTGCACCATACTGCTCCATAAGTCTGGCACCTTCTGCGTCTTGCTCTTCTTGTGTGAGCAGTCCGTTCTCTGGCTCCGCTGCATACCCCAGGGATTCCTCACTGCTACTGTCAGATACGTCGTCGTTGAAGTCGTCTGCGGCTGCCTCACCCACCTCCTCATCTGTTGAGGACCCCCTGGGGTCTGCTTCAGGGTCGTAGTCTGACGCATCACTGTCGTCGGTTGCTGTCCCTTCTTCTCTCCCTTCCCCTTCTTCTCTCTCTGCACGTGCACCTGCTCCTGCTGCTGCTGCTGCTTCACATTCTTCTCTTAGCGCTGCTACTATTTCGTGAGGCCGAGGTGCAGCAGAGTTGGGACACCTCTTCTTTGTGTAACCCTTATGGCCACACTTCGGGCAGATGAAGTTTCGTTTCCAGAGTGGCACACGGTCCATTCCGGCATTCCTGGGACCACCACGGCCCCACTGCAGACCTGGTTGCCCTCAGCCAGACGGGGCAGGTTGATAGAGTCCAGAGGCGGAGAGTGAGGGCATGGGGTTGCCGTAGGTGAGGCTCCCGTACCTCACTGTCTTCCCGCGGCTCACGTGCGCAGTCGGTTCTTCAGCCACCTCCATCATCAGGGCACAGGCATGCTGGCATGGCTGGCCGAACTCGCGCCACCGACGATACTCACAACTTCCCATGTTGAGATCCACGTGTCGCCGGACATTCGTTGGGCCATGAACCGTTGCCGTGGACGGCCCCTCCATCATGATGTCGTAGTCGCGTGCAACTGCAAATTTGTGAAGCAGGCGTTTCGCGGGAGCCAGGGCAAGAGTCTTGTTATTGTTGGCTATCTGCTTGAGGCGCTCTGCCATGATGTCCTGCACAAAGTAGTACACTTGCAGGAAGCAGTAGAAGGGGTAGAGCTTATGGAGGGACTTCAGACGTGCGTTCAACAACTCTGAAGCGTTGCTAGTGATGTGCCCCCCCTAGGAGCAGGACACATGTATGACGCCCACTTCTATAGCGGTATGCCACCCTGCTCGTCTCGTCTTGGGATGAGGTAGTTCGCTGCACATTCGCTAACTGCTCGCAGGTGACGTGACGGTCGGTGAAACTGCTCATGGATGAGGGCCTGTGTGCACTTCCAAGTCCAGTAGGCCGCCTTCTTACCGAACTTCTCCAGGATGTTTCACCGCAGATGCCAAGCACAATAAGTGTGGGTAGCGCCAGGCAAGTGTCTTACCAGAGCCTTCGCCCGGCCTGCTTCTCTATGTGACACAATGATTGCACTTGTAGCACACGCTGTGGGGTAAGCTCGTGACAAATTCTCGCAGAACCACATCCACATTTCCTCGTTCTCACTAGACACCAGTGCCGAGGCCATGGGGCATGCATGGTTGTTCACGTAAAAAGATTGCATGACCAGCATGACTTGCTTGTGGCCGTTCTTGAGGAAGGTGCCATCCATTGTCATGATTCTCCTTGAGTAGTCCCAGCCAAGGCGAGTGGCCCCAGGCGCCACAAACGCACACTTGAACTTGTTATGTGCATCCATCTCCACCACTGCATGCGTTGCTGGATCACCGTGTTTCAGCTGCATGCCCACGAAGCCGAAATTTGTCAAACCTTGAATCAGGGAAGGAAGAACACAAGTGAAGAGCAATGCGAGACTGGCGGCATAACGTACCTCTTGACACAGCGCTGGAAACATAGCCCAAGATTTTGCCTTTGCGCCCGTGAGTTGTGCCTGGGCTAGTGATCTTGCATGGTAGAGCGTACAGTCGGCCACCTGAATCCCCACGGCTTCCTTGATGATGGCACTTAGCATGGCCAGAGGTGAAGTCGGATCCCGCGCTATCGCTGACGATATGTGCCGTGCAATCCACCTGGTGGTTTGGGCAGGGCTCCCACGACCAATAGTCAGGGTGCAGCTGTGGCCTTCTGTGACATGGGATGATTTCACCGCCCCCAGCTTCAAAGATACAATCGCGCATATGTTCCACACGCAGCCACGTGTCACAGCCTCCACACAGCGTACGTCGATCCGTCCAGACTCGCTGCGCACCCACTGAAGGCCGCAGCTGTTTGCTACGGCTTGGTCCTCGATTGCCGCCCTGCATGCAGCCATGTTGTGGCACTTTTTGCCCTCCACGAGCTGGTCACCTTCTGCCTTTCTTTTCTTGGTCATTCCATCAGGAGAGCTGTCTGATGTACCTGCAAAAGGACATGACATATAGTACGACAAGGTTTCAGTTCATGTCTTAGCAGATTGGAAAGTGTGGAAAAGCACCAAGTAGGAAACGACATACGGCAACATGTGCGTAAACAAGTCAGAAGACCGCACATCCTGTACAGCGGACATGTGAGGCCACATGACATACAAAGACACAAAGAAAATGTAAGCCACATATTACCAGTGGAGCCACTTGGACAGAGAACATGGTGGCTTGCTCAGGACTGTGTGTAAGGTGGAGCCTCGGTCTGGTCCGGAGAGTTTTGCTCCATTCGAAACAACCGCATGTTCTCTGCAGCTTCATCTTCGAATCGTCTTTCCCAGTCCTCATAGTCCCGATCTTTGTTCAGCCAGAAGAAGACTTCGTCTTCGGCACCTGATTCACGGTTGAAAACGTGGTATGTCGGACTCTGGGGCTGAGCTGGAACCGGCACTGGAAGAACTCAGTGCTCAGGAGGCCGAAAGGCGCGTTGCTGAGGTGGTGGTGCAGCGGATGGTGGTGCAGCGGGTGGTGGTGATGCAGCGGGTCGTGTAGCGGGTGGTGCAGCAGGACGTTCAGCGTGTGGTGCAGCGGGTGGTGCAGCCGGTGGTGCAGCAGAATGTCCAGCGGGTGGCGCAGCGGATGGTGCAGCGGCTCGTGCAGCGGGTGGTGCAGCGGGTCGTGCAACAGGTCATGCAGCGGATGGTGCAGCGGGCAGTGCAGCGGGTAGTGCAGCGGGTAGTGCAGCGGGTGTTGCAGCGGGTCTTGCAGTGGGCCGTATAATGCGTGGTGCCGCACGTCGTGTAGCGTGTGGTGTAGCGGGCATCGGCTCGGCGGGTAGTGCAGCCGGGGGCGCCACATCCACGCCAGTGAAGCTCCACCCTGCTACTGTCGGTGGGTTTGGCCGTCCATGGTTACACCGCCTTGGGTCTGAGGGACCAGACAGAGTTGTCATGCCTGTTGCCGGTGAGGCAACATGACGGGGAGGTAGCACCTGTGGCACACGAAACTGAGACGCCACGGGCAAGCCACCCTGGCCGGCGGAGATTGCCCGTCCTAGTGTAAGTGAGCCTAGCGGATGTGACAGAGCGGCAGTTGTAGGACACATTGCCTCAGCACATGACAGGGGTGGGTGAGTGGGAGGCCTTGTGGAATCTGTACGCACCGGTCGGGCGGAGAGCCTCCGCCCTCCGAGAACTGCCCCGGGTCTGGGGTGCCATTGCGCCAAGAATGGGTGCATTGGCATTTTCTGAACACAGTATATTCCTCATGTACCTTGCAATTCGACTCACCTCACTTGATCAGGAGAGAGAGCGCCATGTTGACGCTCCACCACGAACACACCAATCCTCGGCATTGTCGCAGCTCTACACCAGAGAAGCCGAAGTTAAATGAACACTCTGGGGGGGGACCGTCGCTACCCAGTGTCCATGCTCACGCTGAAGCTGACTTTTGCCAATGCATGTCAGGGTCCATGACAATGTAAGTGGACGGGTTATGCAGCCAATCCGCATGCAGTACACTTGTGCGATAGGGGGCGGAGCTCACTAGAGCGCCTTCATTTCCGCACATGCAGGTTCGGAAGCCAGGCTGGCATCTGCGCATGCAGGCCGTGTTTCATCCATCGTATTTTTTACGTGTATACATAACATCAGCATGGCATGCACAAAGTATCTTCGAAGCCACAGGAGGAGTTGTATTCTTAAGGAAAGGCAAATACCCCTTTCGTTCGTGATTGAGCGGATCGTCGAACCAATTATTTCAGTAGATATGTGAACACATGTAGAGTCATATTGAAGGCCATGCGTCTCATTGTACAGACTGCGGAAACAAAACGCAAAAATCGAGTTCAGAAGGAAAAAAGCAACAGCGTGCCCAACGTGCAACACATACGACGCAAGTACTGGTAGTCCTTGATAAGTGAATGTACCATGGGTGGATAGTTGCTTTCGTGGAGAGCGACGGGCGGATGGTTGCTTTTCTTCCGAACGACGGGCGGATGGTTGCTTTTCTTCCGAACGACGGGCGGATGAGAGTCACTTTTTGCCTTTTATGGGTATCTGAGCTATTTCACCCTATTCTAATACACATGATTCTCCTAGCTTAGTGCAATCAGTGATGCATGTTGATGATCGAACATTGACAGATTCTCCCCTTTAATTCATGGATCTTCTCGATATGGGCGACACATACCCTAGTGCCAGATGAACTCATTAGTGTACAATGATTTCCCCTTAAATTTAAGTATTTGTGTGTGACTGTAAAACCTTTTGTGGTAGTTTGTGTGCGATTCAATATTCCTTGGCCGGGTGCTTTTTTTTTTTCAAAGAGAGCAGGTCATCTACTGTTGTTGTCCCGTGTTTTGCAAAAACAACTGATTTAAGATAGAATTGTTACTTAAATTCTTTGCGAACTGGATGACATCACTGGGGTCGGGAGAGGGGAGTGGCAATGTGGGTCCCGCACCCATAGGGTGGGTCCTAACGAGAGTACATGAATACGGTGAGAGAGAATGAGAGAAGGAGTCAAAGATGGACAGTACTATTGATTGAAGTACATGAACATCATTCAACCTGATCCTGTTCCTCGTACCCCTGCTGGTCCAAAGAGGTCATGCACGTCAACATGTCACTAGATGCCAAACGCTGGAATTCTACATCAAAGCACTTGTCCCATCCGCCCTGACGCCATGTGGTCTGCACAATCTGTGGATTCTTCCGTAGGTACGCCCATCCCCTGAGCATCCAGTCCACGGGAGCATCCTTGATGGCACGCATGTCCAAGTTCACGTTGTCTGCATCCTTCAGTTTGTCATCCACCCATGATGTGTAGCCCTTTAAAACCTTTCCTTTTGAATGATCGATGTCACGTGGCTGAAGCTTGGCGGTGTAGCCTGCAGGGATGTAGAGCAGCTGTATCCATGGCAAAAGTTCGCGGACCCATGCGCGGAGCGCATCTGAAGCCTGCAGGTGCCAGGCATCAAGGATGAGGAGGAGTATTCTTGCGGTGTGATCAAGGCTGAGCATCGCGCACATCCGGATGAAGTACGGCCGCAACACCTTGAAGAGCCATCGTTGTGTCGTGTCAAAACTCGTCCAGTGGTTCACAGTGTGTGTGAAGTGCCACTACGAAGTCTTGATGGTGGTGTTAGTGTTCACAACTGTCAGATGGCATGCGGGCGTTTTTCCAGTCCAGATGAATGACAAAACGCCTCCATCCATTGCAACTGCCAGGAGTGAAGGTATGTGGAAAGGAGGACAAGTGACCTGTCACTTGTCCTCCTTCCCACATACCTTCACTTCTTCTGACCCCTTAGGAGCGTATGTATAGCATGGTGTAGGAACGAGGTGAACTCCGATGTGGTCGACATTCACCACGAGGTAGGATTGGATGCGGTGCAGGCCCCCGTAGAAAGCACCGCGTAGGTGCATGACCAGCACCTTCAGTTCCCAGTCGGACAGAGCTTGTGGGAGGCCGTAGTCCCACATCACCACGTCCAGTTGAGCTCGTCGCTGATGAAATTGCGGCATCAGCTGCGACTGAAGAGGAGAGCAGTTGGCTTGCCGTCCAGCTCGTTGACGCCGCACTCATGGATGACTGTGTGAACCTTCTCCTTAATTTTCGCGCTGCACAGCGGTACGCCGCGCTCGAGCATGCCCTCGAGTGTGTGTAGAACTTCTCCATTCAAAACAGGGTGGTCGGCAAAGAACCCCTTCCTCCCTCTGCTTCCGTGGACACGCAGGATGGTGTAGGCAGCTTCTTCCTTCGGTTGGTCTCCTCCGGCGACGAGTGCAGGGGCATACCGCAGCTTGAGCACCCTCCTGCATGGCTCATACCAGCCCTTCACCCTGTTGTATGACAGCTTGTCATAGACCGAGGGTATGCTCAGGGTACGGTAAGTACTGCGAAGGAAGTTGATGGCCGTGTACATGGACCCATCATGCTGCATGACTGTTGTGTGGATGATGGGGACATGACCGATGCCAAATCAGTCCATGTAGCTCTTCCTCTTACTGCTACAGCCCGTCAACGAGGATGATGACGACATGCTGTTGATGATAGACATGGACGTCCCTTCTCCCATGGACGGCATCTCGCCGCCATCTGCACCGTCATCTGCCTCCAGCTCTGCGATGAGCTGCTGGACAAGCTGCTTCTCTATGTCATCGTGTGTGGCTAACTCCTCCGCAGAAATGACGGTGAGGAAAGTCGCATTGATGTCGTCGACAGTGGCAGCATGCACGTCTTCATCATCAGCGTGACTAACATCGTTGTCGACTTCCTCTTCTCAGGTGCATCGGCTTCACCGCCCTCATCAGAGTCATCACATAGGACGACACACTGACGTTTTCAAGGGAGTTTCTTGTGAATGGATGTGTCTTCCGTTCCATGACCACTGGACTGTCTGACGGGCATTGTCGTTACAGTAGGAGTGACGGAGGGCGGAAGGACAAAGGATATTCTTCTGCGGATGTCCGGGACCACGATGAGGAGGGGCTACTGGATTTGGACCAGCGAGAGCATGGGAAACGTTATCCTGGTGCTCTTCCTGCGATACCTTCATGAAGAAGTGAGTTACGAGTGACATGTTGAAATAGTTGGCTGCGACAAACTGAGCGATGAAACATGTGGCCACTTGTACGACGACGCAATGCTTGCGGCGTGGAGATGTCGACCGTTGCATGACCGTTGCACATCACAAAGTGCACACGACCAACACAAGGAAATGCAAAGCACAAATGGACGTTGTCGCTAAAACGTTGGACATGCGATGGGCCCCTTCGAATGGGAAACATCAGAAAAAACATCGTCAGAAGTCACTCCATGTAACAAACGGATGGGAAGCTTGGCCCACTGGGCCAAAACCGCGGTAGTTGAGGGTCTCCGACCCTCAAGTCATACATCCGTTGCCCACAGGCCAGGACCCACGTTCGAGCCACGTGGCACACCTTGTGCTACATTCCTCCCACACAGGAATGGACCCGCCCACGGTGTCCACAATGGGTGTCGAACCCCGGCGCTCTGATACCAAATGTAACAAACGGATGGGAAGCTTGACCCACTGGGCCAAAACCGCGGTAATTGAGGGTCTCTGACCCTCAACTCATCCCATCCGTCGCCCACAGGCCAGGACCCACGTTCGAGCCACGTGGCACACTTTGCGCTACACTCCAGACCTAAGGAAATAACCAGATAGTAACAAAATCATAAGCACAGCTTTGACCGATTTGTTCAATCTGTGTGCAGTTCCTAAAACAAAAAAGCCAACAAATTAAGTGTGCAATATCAAAAATGTTTTGTACAACAAATTCATCTGGCACTAGGGTATCTTAACTCGTGGATATGGGTTCTACAAACCTTCAATTGTTTGAATACTACAGGTATAACCCTCTTTGTTTTCATATCTAAGAAAGTATCAATCTTCTCTGTTGTCCGTGGATATACATACCATGAGTAAGCATACTATGTGGGAAAGAGAAAAGAGGAGAATTTTAGGTCAAGAATCATCAGATTAGGCTATGGTAGTGTCAAGATGATCCTTAACGGTGTTTCATTGGGACCTCTTTGTGTCAATAGACTAGCTTCAGACGAGATATTACTACAAGGTGAATATGATTATTCTCATTGGCAAAATGTGGGTATAACTCTTTCATGTGTCTTTACCTTGAGCTCACTAGCTTAAAATGCTTGGTGGTGGTTAGGTTTTTTTTATACTATTCACATGAAGCTCTTAGCATCATTGTGTATCATATGACCAAAGTCAGAACATGTGAGGTAGAAACAGACACATATCCAACGGTCATAGAAAATGAACCTCAACCACTGAGAAGAATTGTAAGATTATTGCATTCTTCAACAGAGAAACTACAACAGTTTTTTAGCACTTTGTGTGGAGCGATAGCTGAAAGGAGATGCCACTATTGTGATGTCATGCTTTCATTAAAGAACATGAAATGAGATTGTTCATTCCCTTCGCAGAAGTTTGGAAAGTTGTGTTGGGATTTTCTGATATTGAGGAAGGTCTTTTTGCATTCATTTGATTGGATTCTAAGTGATGTCCACAAAGTGGGCATGTGTTTACATGTTGTAATCAAAGGTCGTCATGGAGGAGGATGTTTTCAGTTTTAGGTGGCATTAATTTCGTTTGTCGCACTTTACAGGGTGAGATGTTTTCTCGCATTTATTTGTTAGTGCATTATTCTACATCGTAAATTGTGGTTTTCTTCCATGGATTTCAATTATCTCTTGTAGATTCTCCATCTTGGATTGGTGGTCCTTGCATAGGAGCTAATGAGCTTGTTTGATTCAGTGCGGCTTGGGGTCCACTCATTCCGACTGTGTTCAACTGTTGTTGGAGAAATGACATCATCAATCATTAGTTTTGGTTAAACCATGCATGCATTTTCTTGGTAATGGTCATATGTTAAGGATGATTAGAAAGTTATGTGATGGTTTTGTGTTCCATTTGATAGGCATTAGTATGCATCAAATGACTGCTCTAGTAAGAGAATGTTTAACCGCACTTCTGGTGTATAAAAAGCATACTATTTAGTGATATGCTAATAATGTCGCACGGAGGTTGATTAGTGTGTTATGTGGAAGGGTGTGGATTGTCGGGTCCAGAAAGAGGTTTCTAACTATTCATCTAATTGAATAGTAAGACAAACTTTAGTTTTAAAGCTGAATGGTTTTCTATTTGGCTTCAGCATGGAGTGAAACTTCATGTTGTGCCAGGGATCATGTCAAACGTGCATACTCTTTGATTGATTTACATAACTGTAGGTGCTACGTTGATGAACTTGGTCTGGACTTGCTCCTTAAGATGCATCAACCCTAGTTGTCCCCTACTTCCAATATACTTGCACCCTACGTGCACTCTATTTGCATTGCAATTGCATCATTGTTGCACCCTATTTGCAGCTTCTTTCTAATCTAGTTGAACCCTAGTTGTGCCCTAGGTATGCCCTACTTCCACAATATTGATGTCCTATTTGAACCCATTTTACGCCCTAGTTCTGTTCTGTTCACATCCTGGTCATGCTGTGGTTGTGCCCTGGTTGAAATCCATATAGGCCACAGTTACACCATAGCCATGGACGTTTCATCATGTGTAGTGTACCCCTCGACTGTTGAACCTTGATATGCGTGACCCTCATAAAGTAGTAGTCGTCTGTATGCAAAATGTCAACCATTCAAAAGCCAGGTGCTCCACAAGTAACGTGCTACTTTTGCAACTGTTTTTTAGTTTCGTTGTACATTGGTACCGCATTGATGCACTGCGGTATAACATCGTGGTATAGTAGAAACGTACCTGGACAGGTTAGTGGCAATACTGTACTGGTACATAAACCCTACACTGTACCACAATACTGGTAGTACCTCAGTACAAAAATACGGTGTCCCACGCTACCAGTAGTACCGCTATCAGCCCTGTCCTAGGCCATAGATGAGTGAACGCGGACATGAAAAAATCCAACAGTTTTTTTGCCGATGGGAGGGACCGAGGGAAATGGGAAGAGAGGAATATTGTGGGGAAAAGATCACTCACGGAAGCATGGCAATGCGGGTCCAGCGGAGATGCAGGCAAAGGAGGCAAAGTATCAGCCAGAATTGGCAGTTGGATCGGGACAACTTTTGAGGCCTCTAGTGTGGAAGACCATGGGCGGGCTGGGGTAACAGTATTGGGCCATCGTGCGGCGGTTTGCGGCCATGTGTTCAGATACGTCATCTATAGAGTGGCGTGGAGAGTAACATGTGGGAGCACAGGGCCGTAGGCGCTGGCACAAAGCATTTCCATCCGCACTTAGAGTGTCTTTCTGCGTGCTTTTGAGGCAGAGTGTGGCTTGCATGATGTAGCATGGCTGGCTGACCACATGCGCCCATGTGCGCCTTCATGGGAGCATGTGCGCTTTGGCCTATGATCTTTGCTACTTTCCCTCAGAGAACGAGGTGGGCTCATTTTGTTTGTTTCCTCCCATTGTGCCATGCGAAGGTGGTGGCTGGTTCAGTATTGTCATCAATTGTTATTGTCATCATTTCAACGAACAAACAAAAGTGGCAATGGCAAAGAGAGGAGTGAGGTGAGACGTGGACGGCGATGGGACACACCTCATCGATAAGCAAGCGGCAAGCTTGTTGGTTTGTGTGCCTTCCACCCGTCACGACCGACACCGCTGAATTACCGATATACCCACATTCGGGGTATATGGTAGAGGAGGGCGTGACGACACGACGGGCCTCCGGACTGCATCGAGACTTCTCCAACACCTACGACAACGCCGGCGAGACACGGTCGATGCGTTCCGGCAGCCATATGGGCTTGTCAGGAGGTAGGAGAGTTTTCTCGCTGGGTTGAGACCCGCGTACCCGGTGGACTGTACCAGTGAAACAAGGAGACCCGATGGCTGTTTTGGGGCTTCTGATGTTCGGAAAGCCGTCTGTGATGTCTGGACGTTGATTCCGAGATTTTTTGGCACTGCTCATGTTTTCTCGGTGGTCAAGACCCGGCACTCGGAGAGCTGTTCCGGTGCCTCGAGGAGACCACCTTTTTTGCTGTCATAGTGTATGCAGTGTGTTCTCCCCGTTGACTCATTTGGGTTCAGCAGGGGTGACGGGGGCCGGTGCAGCTAGCTGTCGGCGCCCCTATGTAATCCTGCTAGGGGGTCATTTGTAAGCTCTCCTTGTTCTTTTACATTCAGCATTCCCGACTTAGCCAAATTCTTGCCGTCTTGCATCACACTCACACATAGAGCTCATTTTCGTTTTTGCATAGGCCTGCATGCACAAAAATACTTCCAATTTGGTATCAGAGCACAGGGGGGCGTGTGAGCAGCACAAGCAGTAGCAGTGGGCGGAACGCAAAGAGAACGTGCCACGTGGAGCCACGCCGGCAGCAGCGTGAGGGAGCGCGAAACGACTGCACGTGAACGCCAGAGGGGCGGTGAGTCCCGCACAGCAGCATTAGCGACTTTGTCCAGCACTAGAATTCAGGCGGCAACAACAACAGTAGCAGCAACCGCTTTGCGGCATAGTAGCAGCAGCAACAGCAGCTGTAGCGCATCAGCCTGTGCAGCAGTGGCGTCACTAGCAGTAGCACATAGCAGTAGTAGCAGCAGCCACTACAGCAATGGCGGCGGCAGCAGCAGCGTGCAACAACAAGTAGCAACGGCGGCAGGAGCAAGCGGCAGACGGGGCAGCATCAAGCAGCAGCAGCAACAGTCGTTGCACAGTTTACAAACAACAGCAGCAGCAGCTGCAACGGCGGCAGCATCAAGCAGCAGCAGCAGCAGCAGTAGCTGCGCAGAGTAGAAGCAGTAGCAGCGGCGGAAGCAGCAGCAGCAGCAGCAACCGTAGCAGCTACACCCGCCGCTGCAGTTGCTGCTGTAGGAGGGCCTCGCAACCCTCCCGTGAGGGCCCCCGCCCCCTCGGAGGGATCCCCTCGACCCCGATCAGGGGGGCCTCTCCAAGGGGGGGACCGTCGGCCCCTTTCGCCCCCTTCCCCTCCTTTTGAGGGGGCCCTCGAAGGGCCCCGTCGAGCCCTTCTGAGGGGCCCCTCGGAGGGGCCCGTTGGTCTCGACGGCCGACTGGCGGAGGGGCCGACGGCGGAGGGGAACCGACCTCTCCCCCCTCTCGTCTCCCACTCGCTCACTCGCTCGCTCAGCGAGCGAGCGAGCGTGCAGTGACCGGGAGGGAGGGGCGGACAAACCGGACAACCCCCCCTCCCCTTCTCCCCGTGCTTTCTTCGCTGCCCCAGCTTTGGGGCAATCGAGAAAAGGGGGTACAAGTGAAAAAAACATAGAAAGGAGTACGCCTGAAACAAGTGAAAAAGAGGAAAGACAAAAGAGGGCTAGGGCTTAAGGCGAGCAGAGGGGAGAACTATAAAAAAGGAGGGGAGTGGAGGGTGAGGGCAAACAAAAAAAAGAAACACAAAAGGGGGCCTGAGGGCTAGAGAATAACGACAAAAAAAGGGAATCGTCCAACTACTACCGCCGTAGGAGCAGCAACTTTCATGGCAGCAATAGCCGTATCGAGCGGAGTTGCAACGACTCTATAGTGTGGCGACTACGCCCGCGCTTGCAGTTTCGCCTTCTCAGCCGACAACGGATTGTGCGTCGGCGGCGATCTCCACTTCGAGACGTGTCTTGGACCGACGTCTCTCAGGGGCTCGTGGATTCGTGCACACACTTCACTCCGTAGGATCAACGGCGGATTCAATTCTGACGATCTCCTAGGGCTGGGTCGTCAACCGCTTGGAGCAGCACCCACACCTACAGCCGCCACCTCTTCTCGTCTTGGAGCAGACTCCGCTCTATTAGTGGCACCAGCATTAGTGGCCACAGTTAGTCAAACTCTAGTCTCCGGGCGTGCTGTGGTAGTGCAACTCTTCCCGTCTGGTCACATTTGCTGACCCGGACGCCGTGACCTCTAGGAGTGACAGTACCTATTGGCCTCATTCTCTCCCGTGGCTTGGTGTTTACCACCGGGAGTAGGTGTCCTCGGTACCTATCCATCGTCCAGCGCACGAGATGAGTGTGCACACATCTGAGGTGTCGCACTGTGCGTTCTCCTGTTACTACTGTGGTGATGGACGTCATGGTTGGCGTCGCTATTGGACGCACCCTCCCAGCTGGCATCCACCTTGGCTACAGCCTCGTCCGAGCCTGCTTCCTCCATAGCATACGGATCTGCCGGCGTTGGTAGATCACCTAGTTCGACACCTGACGAGCATATTCGCCGAGATCCACGGCCTGCGGCAGATGGTACAGCGGCTTTGTGAGCTCGTCGTCACTGAGCGTGCTTCTGCTACTCGTTTGTCGATGGCCTCTTCGATCACATCTCCTCCATCCTCTCCTCCCTCATCCGATGGTGTACTTTCAGCTCCACATGCCAACGAGTCCGAGGCTGCCACCATCCTTTCGATCCTCCACCCCATTGTGACCACGACGCCACCTCGCATTGACATGTCTTCATGCAGTCGTTCCAGTCGAGTGACCCCGCGACGTCGGCGTCAGCGCTTCGCACGTCGTGCTCTCACCGGTCTTGTTTCATCCTCCACCTCCTTGGCCTCCATTGCTGTACCTGTCGAGGGGGAGTGTGGTCACCGTGCATTGCCTGATGTGACCGTAGCAACAGTATCCGCACTCGCGTGGGACTGTGGTGCCCTAGCGTACGCTCAGCCAGACTCAAATGATACGGTGACAGCACGTGGCGTGGAGTCTGATCCCGACATGGCGTTCATGCTGGAGACTTGCAAGTCATCGTTTGGGCTGGATCCAGATCTTCCACAGCAGCAGGGGACATCAGGAAGAGTGCAGACACGGCGTCCCTGGACGGTGCCACTCGCGGCTCCGTCTGGTGGAGACCCAGGGGTGGAATAGGAGTCCCGTACGGAACGGGATGCATCTACCAGACTTGTAGGGGAGAGTGTGCGGACAACTCACACCAGTCCGGCGGGTGTTGGAGTACTTGGGACGTGCACATCATCGAGGTCGACATCTACTCTGGGGCAGCAGCCGGACATTTTGGAGCAGCAGGTTGCATCAGGAGGAGTGCAGGTCCCACGTGCCTTGGCGGTGCCACTCGCGACTCCGACCGGTAGAGGCTTGGCGGTGGCACTGGAGTCCCGTGCGGATCAAGATGCCCCACACGGATTTTTGAGGGCGTTGGCGCATGCGACTCACTCCAGCCCGACAGCGGTCATAGTGCATGAGCAAAGTCGGCAGGCCGGTCTTTTAGAGGTTGAGGCATTCTTGAGAGTAGCAATTCTGAGAGATGTCACTGGGACATGTGATGTTGTAGATTCAACAGGATTCACCGTGTCATCCATGCTACCTGAGGACTAGCTTCAGCGTGAGGAGTCGCCTATGTTCCCAGAGTCTATGTCCCGTGCAGAGGACGGAGTAGCGACACACATGACGGACTCAGATGGTGGTCTCTACTCCATTATCAAGCAGGTGGCAGCGACCAGCCTTCTCGGCGAGACAGTGCGTGAGCGCCAGGTGCGCTTGTTGGTCGCCTTGACGGGCATTGTCGAGCCGGAGTCCTCCAAACATGTGTCCACTACGACGGCAGTCGAGGATACTGGAGCAGATTCGTACACGCGGATGGAGTCTCCTCATCAGCAAGAGCTGAGTTCTGCCCCCTCGTTTTCACCTGTTGGTGACCCTGTTGATCACATCAATGCTGAGAGTGGCAGTACCTACACGGACGACATTTCCACATGCTCCACGGACTCTGACAACTCCTCCTTCTCCTTCTCTCTCGGCATGCGACCGCTCACTCCTCGCATGACAGACACGAGCTGTGATGTGGGTGCAACACCTGTAAATGCATACGATGTCCCAGCGTCTCAGCACATTGCGAGCTTGGTTGACCCCCAAGAGGATGTAGCAGCACCAGTTCCATCGTCTTCAGCAATAGAGATGCAGATGACGCTGTACTCACGAGTTGTGTAGTCTGCATGTGCAGCATCCAATGAGGCAATGTTTATCCTACACCAGGTTGACATGGGTTACCTCGACATGTCTGAGGCAGATTATGCTGATCTGTAGGAGAGTGTAGTCATGCTACATGGGGAGATGATGGCAGCGCGTGAGCGATTCTCAGAGGAGGGGAGCATCACTGTTATCGGCAGGAGCCTTCTGGCAGCAGCATCTGGTACACCTATACTCGGGGAGGATCTTGTACGAGCTCCAAGTATGACGTCCGTTGGAGACACTGTCATAGGACAGGTGAGCGTGCCTTCGGCTTCCGCCATCCTCGCTCCTGTCAATCCCATCATCCCTCCTTCTTCTACTACAGCCATCACGCACCTTCATCCACCTAACTCACCTGCCCCATCGTCATCTTCATCCATGAGTGGTGATCCGGTTCGTCGCTCCAGCCCTCCTCCTCTGGCAGTACACCCTTCTGGCTCAGGGTGTGCTATCCCGTATCGGAGGCTAGCTCCGCCACTTCATCCACGCACGCGTGCTACTTGCCCATTCCCTTTCCTCCGGCGTACAGAGATGCATCGCGGTAGAGCGGAGACGGGAGAGACTGTGAATTGGGACCCTTGGCTGTCACGCGAGGACTGGTACACCCCAGGTGATGCAACTGCGATGTGAGGAGTCGTAGCCGGAGACACCACTTCGTCTTTGAAGGAGGGAGCCGACTCGCACGTGACAAGAGGAGCTATCTCTGCATGATGGATACACCACATGACTCATCGCCCTGGATCTATTCACCTACGATATCAACATCTCCATCGAGGACATCGCTACCAGGTTCATGTGCCTAGGGGGAATGTTGTGTGGATCTCGACCTGACGCGACGTCATGGGAGATGCATGGCGAGGTCCATGCTCTGCTATGAGCATCTACAACATCCGGCTTGTGACTCATGCTACATGTGGACGATAGCACACTATTGGTCGAGACCCAGACACTAGGCGGGTTATACCAGTGTCACGAGGAGACCATGTTGTAGGCTGCTGTGCTAGACAAGCAAGTGGCAGCTGGACCCGTGCAAGGAAGACACCATGCAACACTGGCGGTTTACGTGGAAGTTAGAAGTGAGAGAACAACAAAAAGTGAGTAACAAGTCACAGAGATGTTACGTGCCGGTGGGAGCGAGCGAACGAGCGGGCAGCGAGCGAGCGAGCGAGCGAGCACTGCAGCGAGCTCGAAATTGGGGATTCGACCCCACCTGCCCACAGAATAACTTCCTAGCATAAACTAGGTCACCGTACAAGCAACAACCTGTCTAGAGAAGAAACCCGGTTATGCTTATGACAAACTGTGCACCAATGCATGTGAGCAATGCAAATGAGTCTGACAAGCTCTGATTGAGCTTCTTCATGGCTCGTCTTCTCAGCTTCTGGTCACGACGTGTTAATCGGCGGAGTCATCTCTCACTGGTCAGTCACCTGCACCAGTGATGTGAGTGTGCAACGAGGCCAGAGGTCACCGTGTGATAATGACATGAATCCAACAC
>SZWC01023450.1:25521-40123 GCA_023375785.1 Penium margaritaceum | reverse complement strand
CATGGTCACCTCACACGCTTCTGCTTTTCTCCTGTCCCCAAGTTTCTCCACCGCTGAGGGCCTTCTCCCCGCTGGATGGTGCTGGCGGCGATCTCGTGCGACCTTGCCGTGGTGGCGGATCTGCATGAACGGCACGTCACCGTATCCCATGGCTACTGCTGCAAGTGACCTCATCAAACATTTCGAACATAGCTACAGGGCTTCAGGAATCTGGACAAGTTGCGCAGCACGCTGGTTGTCCGGCGTTTGAGGCTAATCTATCCGGACAGCTCGCAGAAGGTGAACCTGTACTATGCGATAAACTATGGCCGGTTCTTAAGCAGTCACCAAGGTAGCAGCTTCCTGAAGGGAGCCCGGTGGGAGGGATTTTCTGCCTGGACCATCTTAAAAACCAATATATATATATATATATGGCCGGTTCTCATTGCCACAATCGAGCTAGGATGAGTAGGTGGTCTCCGAAAACTGCTTACTGACAATTAAACAAATGATGCAACGGCCTGGATTGAACGCTTGGCTTACGATCTCGGTGCATGCGTCCGACGTACGATGGAGCAATTTGCCTTGTTCAGTCGGCCTTTTTTGCCCTCCTCAATCGTGTTTTTTCTAGCCATTTTCAATCGGAACACTGAAAGCCGTCCATCGTGCTACTATGTAAAAACGACAAATGAAAAATGGGACAACAGTCTCGATGGATATTTCCTGAACGCAAGGCAACCACCCTGCTGTCCAAGAAACCTGTCGAAATTCGGCGAGCACGGTAATGCTATCTGTAGAATTTGATGCCGCCTCAATCGATTCGCTTTTGGGACAGGTGCAACCCGTGGCCCATGTGATGACTACTTGACCTCTCTCAAACTCGGCTCGCGCGCTTGATCTTCATGGAGAAGATCCAAGAGAAAGGAAAACCACAGCGACCGCTCATGACTAGAGGTTTGCAGAACAAAAAGGAAAACAAAGGCCGGTTTCGAGGACAACCGATGCTCCTCATGAAAAGCTTCAATCCATCCAAGTTTAATGCACGGCATAGATTTCTTTCGCAGAAAGGCAAAAAATAGAAACGCACAAGACAGTGGACGACGGAAGCCTTGCGTAGAACGCCAGGAAGTGTATGGTTCCGCGTCATCCGGACCATTCCAAGAGGGAGATATTCATCGCAGGAGCGAGCTTTCAAAGAACGACCTTTCATTTAAGGAAGTTTGTACAATTTCTTCACATAACAGCCAACTTCTTTTGATTCAGCTCAGGCTAGACCACTTCCTTGTGTGGATACAAAGAAAGAAATACATATTTCATCTCATCTTCCACAAGATGTGAACGCAACGAATTTTTCATCATATTTTTCGAATCAAATGAATTGTTCTTCAACAGTTAAACACATATAGCGATAGATGTTCAACAAGAGATGATTGTCTTAAAAAATACTTTTATTGCTGTTGCGAAATATCTATAATTCAACTATCAAAATAAATTTGTCCAAAAACTTCATGTTCAATGCATTTAAATTTATGATACTAACCATTAGAAAGTTCAACTACTCACTAATATGAAATGATCTCAATTCAAATTGAAGTTGATAACATCTATTAACATTTTGAATATGTATTCAATGAGACATTTTCAAATATTTTTTACGTGATCAAGATAAAAATTTGCAAATTAACAACCAATGATGTTGTAACGGCAGTAAATACTTCGTACTACTAAGAAATGAAGAACACTCACATCATAATTGAGATACAAGCCATAAACACATAAAACAAGAACCTCGACTGGATAAAAACAAGCAAAGTTTATTTAAGATTTTCCAGAAAAAAACAAACACCACCACAATGTGTTGTGAATCATAGGTCCGTATTAGATACATTAAATGTTGATGTATTGATCATCGTCACAAAAATTCATTAAAGGTTCCCACTTATTGTGCAATCCGTAATAAAAAAACCAAAATCTCATCTCCATAGTGAAATTTCTTTGACTGTAAACTCGAACCAAAGAACGAAAATTTTATAGAAAAGTGTGTTAGCATTAAGGAAGGAGCCTTTGGGGTCTAATTGGATCTTGATCAAAGATAAACTATAGAAGCATGCTCGCATATGTAAACAATTGTCTTCATTATCTCTTTTGCGTACAAATATTCATAAAAATATGAAACATGTGGTACTGAATTTGCAGATTGGTGTTTTTCTCATGCTTCTCTTTAGCTTTCTTTATTAGAAGCAAATACCTTATTACAATTAAACGTATCTATTCTTGATTTTTGAGGAAATGATATGAAAAGAAATATAATAATCATCTTTCTTGAAGTCCAAAAAATTTAATGGTTGTGGTTATATTTTTTATGGGCATGTCAAAAACTATGACAAGTTTCAAAAATATTGTAACACAACTAAAAGAGCTTCATGCTTAAGTGTCCATTCCATGAAATTTACAAAATATTTTAAATTTTTCTCACGGAAAAAAGTAATGATTTTTCCCCCTTGTTTCTTGACTTGAAACACAAAAAGAACCTCCATCTAATTGTGGTAGAATAAGGAAGATCAAGGGTTCAAGGCAACCCTTGTTGTCCCATCCTGTAATTTCATGTGAAACTCCACATTCAAAAAGACTGGTATCAAAACACGTATACTTCAAGTAAATGAAGTTACAAATCATCATTTTAAAGACATTTTTATTTAGATACCGATTCTCAGTTCCTTCCTGGTTGTAAAACATATTGTAATAAAAATGTCTCATTCAAAAATTGAATGAACATGCAAAAACTCCAAATTTGAATTTTTTTAACACAAGGGTAAAGTCAATATATTTTATACAATCATGCTATATTATTATTACTTCTTTTTCAAATAGGTAAAAACATTATGATTAATGTAGTAATCGCACTCATACAACAAATTCATTCAACTTCATCTCTTACTACCTGCACGTAATAGTCCTTTATCTTCAACTCACAAGTCCATTATGATTCATGTACAAGGAAAGTTAAGGTCAAAATTCCTTCAAATACTTGTTACTGAAGTTCCTATGGGGTAAACTATACAACCGATGTACATCAAAAGTAACCACCATTCAACATTTTTCAAAAGAAAAAGCTCATAACATTTTCAATTCATTAACGGATCACTTACGGAACAATACTCCTACATATAGGTATTGCTCCACCAGTGCATTATTCTCGTATCAAAATCATCATGTTATTGTTTTCTATTCATGTGGTCGAACAATAATTGCACTAACCATGTAGTAACAAAAATAATGGTAACTTCCACGAGGCATTGAAAACAAATGCTATAATCTAGCAAGCCTTTTCTAAGTTACCATTGTTTAGAAAATTGTTCAACAAATTGCTTTTAACGTATCACCAATCAGAGGGGTTCATCATAAAACATATAGTGAATGCCTTAACGCATAATTCATTCATTCTAAAAGCTGGCACTAGTACCACCTAAAATCCCTAAAAGGGGTCGTGAATCCCTCTTAAATTATCATTCACTAGAAAGGTTTTCATTCCATATTAGTCCTCATCTTTCATTTTTTTTCCTCCATTCACCATCCTAGGTTAAAAATCTTCCAAAAAAGATGAGAGAAGAGAGAGGTGAAGTTGGTGCAAACGACGAAGGTCATTTCTACCCCTTACAATCCTTTGCGCATTCATACAAAGTTTCATGCTTCATGCCACATACTTCCATCAAAGAAAAATCTTTTAAAAATTCAACAAGACGTTGACTAATCCATTAGAATAAACAAGTTTAAATTAATGAAACGTTACTCAATGATGAAATCCTAACAAAAAGTGAAGAAATAAGAATGAACAAATACTAACAAGATTTGCACTCAAATCATGTGATTCATGTGAAAACACTTATTAGTTAATTTTGTTTTGAAATTCTAGGCCCATCACACATGAAATAGGAGGGTTTCCACCATTTGGTCAAGGAGAATTTTATTGCCTACCTCAGCCATTAGTATTCCTTTAATGATGATAGGACTTGAACTTGAAACATTTTAAAGTGGTGAAAAATACTCAAGTGAAGGAAACAATGTTATTGAAACTATTTTTTTTATTTTTCCACTCTTCCTAAGTTCTAAGTGATGCAAATTCAGACTCATAACCTTACAAACGTCTTATCCATGGTGTAGGAATGAATTATCCAATTTGAAGTACTTTGAGGCCCTTACGCCACATATGTTCATATTGTTATCTTGGACATAACAATCACGCATGATACAAACTGTATTTTATGACATTTCAACAAAGTTACAAAGTGCATTTCGGAAAAAAGAATCCATATCCTTGAAGAGACCACTTCTTTCAGGATCAAAAGGTGCTTTAATTCCGAGTTGTATTCTCAATACAAGTGGAGAAATGGCCATTGTCATAATTTCCTCCCCTCATCAAGACAATATTGAATACTTTCTCACATAGCTAGTTAATCCATGTACAGAAAATACAAGTGGAAAGACGAGTTTTGTGATGATATTTTGATAGTTATGATAAATGGCAAGAGTAAGAAAATCTAAACTTGTCTAAAATTATTGATACAATGTTGAAAAACTTCTTTCATTTATCTACAAAACAAACTAAGACATGTTTTCATGCACGTGCTCTTATTGTTATGCACAATGGAGCATAACTAGTGAACACATGAAAGTTTAGAGGCTCAATGAGTTAAATGCTTTTGGACACTTGACCACTGCCTAATTAGAGGTATGTGTACTTCAAGGGCAAGTGTCAAAATGATCAAGCACATGTACACAAGTAAGTGTTACAAAGTAAATGTATTCAAGGTTTTTGATTCAATCGTTCATTGGTGCATGTGGATTTGCTTTGATAGTGGTCGAATCAGTAAACATCACTAAGGAATCAAGGGGCTTTGAATTTTTGCGACAAGATGTGAGATGTATCTCTATTTGCATTCATGTATCGAAATTGTTCAAAAATTCACTTAGGAATTGTCATACCTCTGTTTTTGAATAACAAACATTGTGTACCAACATAATCTCGAACTCATGAATTCAAGACACTTGTGTGAGTTTTGTATGTAAAATTTGCCCCCATTTCAAGGTACTTCCCTGACACGAGTTTACAAGTGGCTCCATTAAAATGAAAGCATTTGTTAATCAAGTGATCGACACCTGGCGGTTGATGTATGATTCCCAACTAATGTGCAAGGTTTCATAACCATGCCACTTGATGACATCGTTTCTCCATTTTCCACTTCCTCAATTACCGATGATTTTCACATTGACGTACTCTACGTCCTCATCCACTTGTAACAAAGAAGCGGGAGGCACATCCCTCTCATGGAAGGTCTTTCAAGGTTTTGGTAATGCTTAACTCTACCGATATGGAACACTATATGAACTTGCACAATGTCGAGGATTCGAAATGTATGACCACAAGGGTTTGCATGTACAAGATCTCAAATGGCCCATCCGTCAAGGTTATAACGCCAAACAAAGAACATAGTAGAGCTTCATTTTTTCAGACAAAGGAGAACTTTGTCTGCTACAACAAACACATATCCGATAACATGTTGGTCAGCTACTCATTTCATGCTCACTTCTAACCTACCAATATTTTGTCATTTTTCTTCAGAAATGGTGAAGAATTTTCAACGTTGTATACTACCATAGGAATGTGGATATGAGTGTGAATTCCAAGTACTACAAAAAGAAATTTGCCACTCACCAATTCAAATGTTGTTTGACCCATTATGGTGGATATTGCCTAATTATATGCATTCTTTCTGGTATGGAGGTTCTATGCCCAATCCACCCTCCAAGGTTCCCATGGTCTTTAATGAAGTTATTCAAGCATCTACTTGTTTGTTTTGGCCGTCCATTGAAAAGTGAAATGTTGTAAAGATATTGATCTTATTCCGGTAATGAGTCATCCCTTGATATACAAAATGGAAGGTAATCCAATCGACTCTGTTGCTAATTATGGTTCTTATGTCGTCTTGAAGACGTAGAGTATTGATAAGAAACAACTGTGTTATTCCTTTACTAGAGACAATGGTCATTGTTAGAATGAGGTGAGACCTTTTCAAAACCTATTGGCAACAGCAAGGATTGCCTAACACTCCTTGATGATGGATGGTAATCTTGTGACAAAATTTATGGACATGACAGTCCATGCATTTGTTGAAATGAGAGTGGTTGCATGTGTTTAGATTGATGTGTGCAACGTGACTTTTATCCCAAACTCGTCAAATCATTTGAAGTTATTGACCATGTTGGATTGCACGTTTGCCTTGAAGAATTTTTTTTTCTAGCTTCTTGAGTGTCTTGTCTTCTCCGAACATCACACATTAAATACTAAGGTGGAATTCGCTTGATAACAAGCAATGGGGTTTATCGTTGGACAGACGTTCATTTGGTGATTGAATTCTCATCATAAGAAGGTTTCTTTGTACAAAACCTTTCCCTTGTCATATCCACCATACAAGTTGTAGCCTCGTCTGGGTAATCAATTGCCATTTGGATCTTGTTACACCTATATTGTTGCAACCCCAACCATGACATTGATTTGGCAGATTCTTGTATCTTCTGCGTGCGTTCTTCCTTCGAGGTATTTGGTATAATTGTCAATCCTTTACAATTTACGTTGACAAGGGTCTTATAATGTCTACCAATATTCTAGCAAATGATGGTCAATGCATGCAATGAAGTAGCGGCATTCAAGATAGCACCGTCATGTCTTCAATGCATGTACAACCAATTGATTCCTCCTCAAGAATGGTGCAGTTACGTTCCATTCCCCACAACTTTAATGAAATTGATGCAACTGATTATTATTTGTTGCCACGTTGTTAGAAGAAGATTTCTCTGAGGACTTGACCAAGGGCGTCCTTACTCATGACGTAGATGATGGCTACATAAGCCAAGAAAGGGACTAACAACAAGATAAGATCATATCGCAAAGTGCAAAACATTTTTTGTTTGTTATCTCCCCAATGCAAATTGTTTTCTTTTTAAATGAGGTCAAAGAGGGGCAAGGATAATTAAGAATAATCTCTTACAAAGCACCGAACACTTACAAAAGTCAAAAAAACTAGAATGTCTTCAACGATGTTTTGGTCAGTGTCACCTCATCATAGACTAATGCCAATTTTCTCATTCCATGGTGATACATTCGATGTTGATGACATGACCACAAACGTTAATTAAACAATGTTCAAAATCGTAGTACAAAAGATTTTTCATAAACATTTTATTGGAAAAACTTCAGAAACGACTCAAAGAGGTCCATTGTGCTCCTACAATTTTGCCCTCTACATCACAATGTACACAAGGTTCAACACAACAAAAATGTCAAGGAATGGGCAAAAACAGTTGTTGAATAATGGAATGAATTTAGCTAGTGTTGAAATGCTACATGACGGAAGTTAAAATGGCATGACCATGATCTAGATTTGTCAGTAGCATGTCCAAAACTTCATCTTATTGATGTCATACTCTTTCATGAAAACCCGGCAAAAACAACTACATGAGTCAATTTGGTAAACTTTTGAGCCCCTCAAAAGTTGTCAAAACGTTTCATAGTGTGGTAATGAGGGCATCACTTCTTGATTGTACCATCATTCAACGCAATGTAGTCCACAACATTTTTGTTTTATCAATGTTTGTGTTCACAATCTTACTAGTGTGGATTCTTATGAGGTGGATGGACGAACGAACAAAAGACCAAGCATTTTCTAAAGTTACTATTTCAATTTTGTTAACTCAATAACGCTCATTAACGAACCCCCTTAAACTATGAACTAATGACATAGTTCTAGCTTGATGCGAGGGTTAGTCTCAGGTTCGAGTGCTAGGGTTTTGAGTGTTCATTTGGGAAGACATACGGAAACGCTTTTGCAAAATCTTCATATACCATGGCAAGTTTTGTTCATACTTATGAAGCTCATTCAGCCTATGAATGAAACGCTACCACTTCTACTTCCTTCATAAGCTCAAAACATATGAGCCACGCAAAACATCCTCGGTGTCTGTAGTAGTTGGCCACGTTAAGCGATATCGATTGCAAAGATTGTGGCTTCTTCTATAAATTTCACCTCTACTACTTCCACTATAATCTTCCTAGCCAACACCAAAACGTTATTACTTGAAATCGATGATATCCATGTGGGCGATCTCGTTGTTCTAGTCAACTAATGCACTATGTCGATGTCTGAGTCTTCTCTTGAAATGATTTTATGGTTACTTTTTGGACATGACTATTAGATCATAACATTTGGTACATCTTTGAATTTGTAGTCTTGCATGAAACGTTTTTCCTTCCAACACCTCTTCTTCAATCTGCAAACCTTGTTTGCAAACCATGTTGTTTCTTACAAATGTTTGAAGAAATCCTCAATCTAATAGTTTAAATACTGTTCAATGAACCATGAATACTCTCTATTTCACATACATGTGATGTTTTTGGTTGGTTTTCTTCCAATCCGTTGTGGAACTTTGCATTGTGTAAATCAATCAACTAGGCAATGATTTAGTACAGATTTGATCTCACAAATAATGTTTGCGCCCTCCACTCTTGATCTTTGTCCTTTCTTCACTTATTCTTTGATGACTACTAAGTGTTTAATGAATTCATCATGGTGTTTAAAATGCCATGGAGTGGCAGCTTCAGTCCGTCGTGGCCATATCTAGGCCATTCGATGCCTTTTAATGGCCATGTGGCCATCAAAGAGCATCCAAGTAGGGCGTGCTATGGCGTTTACCCCAAATTCAACCCGTGGTTTGTGCGTGACCGTGTAATTCGTCTGAGTAGTGGTGGTTGATACAGTTGTCACAGAACCAAAATATTTATGTCTGTCACCATCTGAGGGTTTGCGTGCATGGGGATGATGTGCCTCTTCATCGCCAAAGTAGTTATGAAACCCTCACCGTTACATATCACATTTCATCACTATTTTTCCTCAATATCGTGCTTTTTTTTAAGTTTTGATGAGAAATATGTGTTGTTTCCTTGTGCAAGGTAGTTCTTAGGTGCGTAAGGTAATAAAATGTCTCCTTTACACTAGAGCACTCCGATATCAAGTGTTATACAAAAGAAAGCCAAAATGGTGAAGAGGCAGAAGTTACAAGGGAGAATATGTTTGAGACTTAAGGAAACTTGAGAAACTTACAATGAATGGTAAGCGTACTTCAATTAAGAATTTCTAAATCATCAAAAACATAAATATATGTGAGGAATCACAATTGAGACGTCATCAGGGTCGTTTGACCGATTGGTCAGCTATGTGTGTTGAGTTGCATCATGAGTGGTCGGATTAACAAGTGTTTCTTAGGAATGAGATGGCTTCAAAGGTGGATAGTGGGCATCTTCATAAATCTTGATTTATCTTTCATGCTGAGATTTCTACCAAAGTTACGTTACACCACTCTTTATTTGGAAAAAGTGTTGAATTAGTCAAAAAGTGTGAGAAGGTCTTCCATGGACAATGGGATTTTACCAAACGGCCCCTCACCATTGGGTTCTCAACATGCTATGGCTTATTTGTGTTGTTAAAAAAAACTACCACTCGAGAAGATAAGTGACTTGTGAACGTCTGGTATGTAAAAATAATGTTGTTGAATAGATGTGCTACGGAGACAATGGGAAACACACTTTGTTTCAAGATTAATGGTTTGAAGCCATCTTCTCCAACATTCCATAAGTTAGACACTATGCTCCATCCACATGGCCTGAACTATGTGCTATACTCCCCTTACTTATGAGTGAACTAGCCTTTGCATTAGTACGATATACAAAAACTTTATCTCATTGAGAGGAATGGCCCATATTCAATGAAATCCTTGGAAAACTAAGCAGGAATGGTGTTACTATTGCTCAATGTATTTACTACAACCATTCATAAGGCATGGACCCTCACTCAATCCATGTCATGTACGATGCATGTCAAATTTGTTTGAATCCACATTATATATCATCTTTTGTACCAGATAGTAAACGACCATAGTACTCAAATAAACACTTTTCATAAATGAAGGAATTATAATCCCAGCACTCTCTGATTAATAGAAGATATCAAAAACATTGAATTGAAAAAATATGCATGCATGTAATGTTGAGTCTAACACCTCATCTAACATCTTAATTAGGGTTGCTTACAAGAATATAGTTTAGGATGCCTGTAAAATGTTTTGATGAATTAATTTGTTTATGTCCCTTTAGGAAGTGGTTTTTCTCATTCAACTTGACATCTTTGATAATGGAATGAGTGTTACCAATAGCTTCCTACTCAGAGATGGTAGGTTTATTCATAGGGGGATGTTTCCCTTTTAAAAATTCAATGATGTTTTCAATTAAGATACGATAAAAATCATGAAATGTTTTTTAAGAGTTTTCCCAGGTAGTTTGAGAGATAAAACAACAAGACATAGTTAAAGTTTGAGAACATGAAAATTTTGCATTGAAATCCTTATCAAATCATCAAGATGCAATTAAATCTAATTTTACGTATTGAAATCGTGCTTTAACTTTTATACGAAATGATTCAAACTTCTATGTATGTAGAATTAGCACCAAGAAGATGATGATTTTTATTATGTTAATAAATTGTATGTTTTGTTTTAAGTTGTAATACTTATGTACACGTAATGTTCACAATGAACCATCAAACAAAATTCAAGAATTATTCATGTAAAAAACATAGCTATACTAGGATAATTAATGTTATCTCATTGAAAAATAGTTTTTGGAAACAATATGTTATGATTATTGAGCATTAATGATTTGATATTTTTAGTCAATAGTATTTTTCTCTGCGCGTATCATCATCCTTTGCATTATCGTGATTTTATACCTTGTATCATTCTATTTATAAAAAATATAAATACTTTCACCATTTTGTTGTAAGTTAAAATAATAGAAAATAATCTATTGTTTGAATTTGAGTAAATCCAGAACGCTTTTGGTTTTCATTCCATATTGCTGAAGCGTATGAAATAATTTATAAAACTAACATAAATTTATCTTACCTAATTTATCCTGATTTTTACGTTCTTCCACCTATGAAGATTTAAGATGTTTCACTATTATGAAAAATTTCGTAACATTTATAGATCTTCAATTTTTCTTCTCTTCTTAACACTACTTTCCATATTCGTTCTTACTTGTTAGCACCATTGAGTAATTCATTCTATCCCTCTTGAAACATTGTTCCTTCGTTTCTTTGCAAAGTTGTTGGTGAAGGTGTAGCGAGCCATGCTCATATGTCAGGTCTGAGTGCAAGTGAAAAATGCACCAATCTTTGTATTGATGATGTTTTTTGTTCTTTAGATGGCAAAAAGGTTTCTCCCTTATTGGTATCCACTTTCTGTACACGGCTTTGGTTTCAAGGATTTGAAGGCATCTTGGTTGTGTTTAATCAATCTTCTATTCAAACATGAAGTGTTAGGCATAACAGACTCGTTGCTGAGTCATACCGTGTATTTGGGAAGAATTAGCATCATTTGTGACAATTTTGAAAAATAGATCCCCATCCGCCCAGATCCGAAGTTTACTACTTGCATTGCAGGTCCCTTTGACTACACCATTCGCCTCTTCTGTCGGACGACCTGCTATAAGGCATTGACGATCCATGGGCTGTGACGAAAACAGATGGGGCATTTGGCACATACTCACACGCATTGAATAAAAAGTTTACACGAATTAATGCAGATCTTACCACTTAAGCCATTTTTCAATCCTTATCTAGTTTGTCACGACTATAGCTGTGAAAACTCCATTTCGGTTGAAGTGGCAAACTAGTCAAATTTTACGGAATTTGAACTTTGCAGAGTTTAATGACCCCCCGCCTTGTGAACGGCGCCAACCCCCCCCCCCCCCCCCCCCCCCCCCCCCCCCCCCCCCCCCCCCCCCCCCCCCCCCCCCCCCCCCCCCCCCCCCCCCCCCCCCCCCCCCCCCCCCCCCCCCCCCCCCCCCCCCCCCCCCCCCTTGTGCTTAGATTCGCAACATTGATATTTAGTAACTGTTCATTTGGACAAGTTTAAAAACAACTTCACAATCATTGGTCAATAAGCGCAACCATTCGCTTGTAGAAAAAGGAGATGATGTGCCGTGGTATAGAAATGGACATGAACTTGTACCCAATTAGAATATGGAGCAGTGGCGCCAGGATGCAGTGCAAATGAAGAACCGAAATCTGAAGGCTGAGCTGATGGGGACACAAATCGGAAACAGTCGGTGGATGGTGTTCGGTTTCTCATTGTCGAGGTATATAGTGCACCTATGTGTGGAAAGCGGGGTACGTTGCAAAGTTGCTGCTCCGGGAAAGCCTCGATCTAAAGCAACAGCAGCTTCAGCGAAGTCCGGATTGCATCCTAAATATGACAAAACAGGCCCTCTGAATGTTTTTCGGAATAACTACCAATCAACGAGCACTATGAACCACATGGATCCGTTTTGAAACAAGGGCTGCTTATCTGGACAGAAAAGCAACTGGGGTTGAGTGCTTCGAAGGATGATCTTGCTTTTACATTGTTTTCTGATGCCGAGTTAGATGGGTGTGGCCATGTCGACAGCAAGACAAACGGTGGAATGGATTCCGAACCTGATCATTCAACATACTCAGGGATGAAACAAATAGTAGACATTTTTCAGACACCTGAATCATGTTTTAAGTTTTAATTATTATTTTGCATCAATTATCGGTTTTTTCACAGTTTTACATGTAATAATTGTAAGAAAAGAAGTGCATGTCTTTATCCATTTCCAGGTTGTGAACATGATTCATAGTAGGAAAAAGGTATTATTTCAAATAATTAATTTTAAATGGGATTAATAATGGAGATAATTGTGCTCATTAATCGTGTTGAATGAGATGACAATAGATTAACCTTATGACGATCCCGAAAGAGTTTTCATATGGGAGCACATTAAAATGGTTCTGATTACCCATGTAAGAAGAAGGCTGCAGATATCTGCATGAGAGGGGTAAGGCCATGTTCTCATCCATCGCAAAGCCCTTACATATCTCATTTCATCAACCAACTCATATTGCTCATGGGGATGGGAAAAGAGAGGATCCCAGTCATAATGGCTGTCATGTGGATGTTTACTGATGATTTTTTCTCTTATACATATTGTGATGTGAGTTTTCTCTGTCCCTATGTTCAACTTACAATGACCACTCAGCCATGTCCATGAAAAGGCATCACCACACTTCGAACAGGACCACTCTTAGACAAAATGGTGAAGGAACGAAGAAGGTACCGTTGGGTTTACGCCATTGCCATGGCTGTTGCGTTTTGGTTCCGCACTGAGACAACAAAGCAGACCCACGGGTTGTCTCCTTATGCAAGTTCACTCGTCGGCCGGCGAGCGGAGCTGACCGGCGTTCATCTCGTGTCAAGGGCAAACTGCCACTCGAAATCTTGCCAATACACACATAGGCTCCTTTCGAGTTTCGGGTCTAAACCATGTCAGTCACATGTGTCACACAATTTTCTCGTAGGACTAAACTAGGCTAGGTATGGTTCAAGCATGGAACAATCCTAGTCAAGACAACAGGCGGTCATGTGTCGACCAGGTAGCTCTAGGGCAATGCTGACGGAAGGAGGTGTGCGAGCACATGTGGGGAAGGCGGAAGCGTCACCACACGCTTCCAGACTCGCGTCCGCTACTCCAGTCTCCCGTGTCCTCCGCCTCATCAAGAGCCTGCAAGGCAATGGACGGGAGCCGAGAGGTCACAGCAAGCTGTGTACACAACATCACTTCCCCATGACCACACGCCGAACAGGGCCACAGACGTAACGGACCTGATGCAAACAGCAGCACAAGCACAGCAATGATGAATGAAAACAGGCACAGCCAAAGAGTAGACGCCAATCCACAGTACAGGCAGGGTGCAATCCTACAAAACGTACAACCGCAAGAAACTTTGTATAGCTAACGACCTTTGTCAGAAAATCAGCCCGTTGCGAGTCAGTGCCGACCCACATGATTTGAATTTCACCTCGATCCACTAGATCTCGGATGTAGTGGTACTGAACGTTGATGTGTTTTGTGTGTGCATGGAACAATTAGAAATAATTTTAGGGCATGCAGGCCCATGCAAGAACGAACATAAGCTCTGTGTGTGAGTGCGATGCAAGACGGCAAGAATTTGGCTAAGTCTGGAACGCTGAATATAAAGAACAAGGAGGGATTACAAATGAGCCCCTAGCGGGCTTATATAGGGGCGCCGGCAGCTAACCGCACCGGGCCCCGTCACCCCTGCTGAACCAAAATGACTCAACAGGAAGAACACACTGCATACACCACGAGAGCAGCAAAAGGTGGTCTCCTCGAGGCACCGGAACAGCTCGCCGAGTGCCCGGGTCTCGACCACCGAGAAAACATGAGCAGTGTCAAAACATCTCGGAATCAACGTCCAGACATCACAAACGGCTTTCCGAACATCGGAAGCCCCATAATAGCCATCGGGTCTCCTCGTCGCACCGGTACAGTCAACCGGGTGCGCGGGTCTGAACCCACCGAGAAAACTCTCCTACCTCCTGACAAGCCCACATGGCTGCCGGAACGCATCGACCGCGTGTCGCCGGCGCTGTCGTAGGTGCTGGAGAAGTCTCGGTGCAGTCCGGAGGCCCG
>SZWC01023450.1:12066-22576 GCA_023375785.1 Penium margaritaceum | reverse complement strand
GATGACACGCATATCTCCTGCACTGGAACCTCCGCCGGGATGGTGTAAGCCTGCTGCACAAACTCCGCCAAAACTCCGCAAGAGGCATCCCGATCCGTATGGGACCCCTGTGCAACCGCCGGGACGCCACCGGTAGGAGCCGCGAGTGGCACCACCGAGGGACGCCGGGCCCGCACTCCTCCTGACGCAACCTGCTGCAGTAGCAGATCTGGATCCAGCGCGGACGTAGAAGTCGAGCTCGATGATACGCAAGTCTGGACCATGACCTCCATGGAAGGATCAGACTCAACGTCATGTACTGCCACCCTGTCATCTGCATCTGCCTCGGCTGACGCTAAGGCACGGCGGGACGGCGGGGGTGCGGCTACTGTCGCTACGGGCATAGGCACTGTCTGATGACCACACTCCCCCTCGACAGGTATAGCAATGGAAGCCGAGGAGGTGGAGGATGTATCGGAACCGGCGCGAGCACGCCGGGCGGAGCGCTGACGCCGACGTCGCGGGGCCACTCCACTGGAACGACTGCATGAAGACATGTCATCGCGAGGTGGCGTCGTGGTCGCAACAGAGTGGAGGATCGAAAGGACGGTGTCAGCCTGGGACTGGCTGGCAGGTGAAGCTGAAGGGACAGCATCGGAGGAAGAAGGAGGAGATGATGGAGGAGATGTGGTCGAAGAGGCCGTCGACGAACGAGTAGCAGAAGCACGCTCAGTGACAACGAGGTCACAAAGCCGCTGCACCGTCTGTCGTAGGCCGCGGATCTCGGCGAATATGCTCGCCAGAGGTCCAGCTAGGGGATCTACCAATGCCGGTAGATCCGTATGCTGTGGAGGACGAAGGCTCGGACGAGGCTGTAGCCAAGGTGGATGCCAGCCGCGAGGGCGCGTCCAACAGCGACGCCAACCATGACGTCCATCACCACAGTAGTAGCAGGCGAATGCGCAGGGCGCCTGCTCACACGTCCGCGCACTCATCTCGTGCGCTGGACGATGGATAAGTGCCAAGGGCACCTGCTCCCGGTGGTAAACACCAAGCCACGGGAGAGAATGAGGTCCGCAGGTACTATCACTCCTGGAGGTCACGGCGTCCGGGTCAGCAAACGTGACCAGACGAGAAGAGCTGCACTACCACAGCACACCCGGAGACGAGAGTCTGACTGGCTGCGGCGACCTATGCTGCTGCCACGAATGGAGTGAAGACCGCTCCAAGAGGAGAAGGGGTGGCGACTGCAGGTGTGGCTGCTGCTCCAAGCGGTAGACGACCCAGGCCTCAGAGACGGTAAGACTCGAATCCGCCGGCGATCCTATGGGGTGAAGTGCGCGCACCAATCCACGGGCCCCAGGGAGACGCCGGTCCACGACGCGTCTCAAAGCGGAAATCGCCACTGACAACACAATCCGTTGCCGGTGTAGATTGGAAACTGCAAGCGCTGCTGCAACCGCCGCTGATGCTGCAGTGGTTGCTGCAAGTGCAGCGTCGGTGAGATGACGGGCTACTCGATGGTCTCGTACGTTTGGTTGAAAATGTCTTTTCCTCCCCCTTTTTCTCCTTTTTTTTGTATTCTCTTTTCGCGGCCTCACCCTCCCGCGTGTTGTTTTTTTTCCTCTTCTTCACCCCTTATCCTGAGGTGTAACCCCTCCGTAGTTGTTTTTTCACTTGTACCCCCTATTCTCGATTGCCCCAAAGCTGGGGCAATCAGTAAAATAGGGGGAGATAGGGGGGGGGGCTCCCTCCCGTGCACTACTCGCTCGCTCGCTCGCTGATCGAGCGAGCGAGAGAGAGCGAGAGAGCGACGAGGGGGGGGGGGTCCCTTCCGCCCCTCTGACCCGGCCCCCCGTCGGCCGACCGACGGGGGCGACGGGGCCGAGGGGGCCCGCGAGACCGACGGGCCCCCTCCGCAGGGCCCCTCGGAGGGGGTTCGGCGGGGCCCTCCGAGNGGGGGGGGGGGTCCCTTCCGCCCCTCTGACCCGGCCCCCCGTCGGTCGGCCGACGGGGCCGACGGGGCCGAGGGGGCCCGCGAGACCGACGGGCCCCCTCCGCAGGGCCCGTCGGAGGGGGTTCGGCGGGGCCCTCCGAGGGCCCCCTTGAGGAGGGGGAGAAAGGAGGGAGAGGAGGGCTGCGAGGCCCTCCTCGCAGCGGCAGCTGCAGCTGCTGCGGATGCTGCTGCTGCTGCTGCTGCTTCAGCTGCTGCTGCTGCTGCTGATGCTCTGCGCAGCAGCTGCTGCTGCTTTGTTTTTTTTTTTTCCTTCTTTCGCTCTGCACGCTGTTGCACGCTACTACTTCTGCTGCTGCTGCTGCTGCTGCTGCTGCTGCGGCTGCTGCTGCTGCTGCTAAAGCTGCTGCGGCTGTTGCTGCTGCTTCTGCTACTGCTGCGTAGCTGCTTGCTGCTACACGCTGCTGCTTTTGCTCGCTGCTGCTGCTTGCTGCTGCCACGGCTGCCACGGCCGCAGCTAGTGCTGCGTCGCTGCTGCTCGTGCACGCTGCTGCTGCCAACGCGTGCTGCTGCTGCTGCTGCCGCTACTCCTGCTGCTGTGCGCGGCTCACCGCCCCTGTGGCGTTCACGTGCAGTCGCTTCGCGCTCCTTCACGCTGCTGCCGGCGTGGCGCCACGTGGCGTGTTCTCTTCGCGTTTTGCCCACTGCTGCTGCTTCTGCTGCTCACACGCCCCCCTGTGCTCTGATACCAAATTAGAAATAGTTTTAGGGCATGCAGGCCCATGCAAGAACGAACATGAGCTCTGTGTGTGAGTGCGATGCAAGACGGCAAGAATTTGGCTAAGTCTGGAACGCTGAATATAAAGAACAAGGAGGGATTACAAATGAGCCCCTAGCGGGCTTATATAGGGGCGCCGGCAGCTAACCGCACCGGGCCCCGTCACCCCTGCTGAACCAAAATGACTCAACAGGAAGAACACACTGCATACACCACGAGAGCAGCAAAAGGTGGTCTCCTCGAGGCNATGAGCAGTGTCAAAACATCTCGGAATCAACGTCCAGACATCACAAACGGCTTTCCGAACATCGGAAGCCCCATAATAGCCATCGGGTCTCCTCGTCGCACCGGTACAGTCAACCGGGTGCGCGGGTCTGAACCCACCGAGAAAACTCTCCTACCTCCTGACAAGCCCACATGGCTGCCGGAACGCATCGACCGCGTGTCGCCGGCGCTGTCGTAGGTGCTGGAGAAGTCTCGGTGCAGTCCGGAGGCCCGTCGTGTCGTCACGCCCTCCTCTGTCATATACCCCGAATGTGGGTATATTGGTAAACTAGCAGTGTCGGTCGTGACGGGTGGAAGCCACATAAACCAACAGGAACACACCGTAGTTCTCTGTAATGGCTTTTGCGCTCTCGTTGTCACACAAAAGCACAACAGGTGGCATGGACTGGCGTAGCTCATGCAACAAACGCACCAACCACACACTCTGAGTCGCGCCCGTGCCTAGAGCTACATTCTCCGCTTCTGCGGTACTGCAAGTGATGCAGCCCTGCTTGCCACTGCGTCACGAGCCGGCAGTTCCTCCAATAAGGAAAATGTAGCCGGTGCAAGTTTTGCCGTCTGAGCTCCAGGCCCAATCATTGTCTGTGTACCCGTCAAGAACCATTGAGGCCTACCCTCGGTAGTGAAAGCCAATGCGGGCGGTGGACACAACATACCGCACACATCGGACAACAGCCTCTAGATCCCGCATGCGTGGCGCCTGTGAGAATTGCGCACGCAGGTTGACAGTGAAGGCAATCTCCGAGTGTATTGTCGTGGCCAGATACATGAGCGAGCAGATGACTCGCAGGCATAGTGTCACGGCGACTGGCTCTCCCAACTCTGCTGGATTGTCGACCTTTAGAGCGTCCTGACCGTCTGGGGTGATCGGCGTCGACGCAGTGCGCACGCCGCCCAAGAGCTCGACGAAACGCTCCCCCAAAGTGAGAGCATACCATTCTTGATGGATCAGGAGCGTCGGACGAGCGCGGTCGTGCACAATCTGCATGCCTAGGAATACAGCGGCCTCTCCCAGGTCTTTCATTTTGTATGTTGACTGTAGCACCTTCTTGGCTAGTGCGACTGCCTTTAGATCGGGGGAAGCGATCAGGAGGTCGTCAACGTACACCACAATGGCTACAAAGGTGATAGGTTTCTGCAAGAAGAAAAGTGATGGGTCCGCCACACTTCGGACGTAGCCGGCTAACAGGAGCGTGCTGGTGATCTCCTTGTTCCAGCGCCGATGTGACTGCTTCAAGCCATAGAGAGCCTTCCGCAACCGCCACACACGGCCGGTACCATCCTCAAACCCTGAGGCTGGGCCATGTAGATCTCTTCATCCAACTTCCCATGCAGACATGCATTGTTGATGTCCATGTGGTCGAGTTCCAAATCATGATGGGCCACCTGGGACAGCAGGTCCATGGCCGTTGTCGTGCGACCAACTCGTGCGAAGGTCTCTGTGAAGTCAATCCCTTCCACCTGAGAGAATCCCTTCGCGGTTAGATGTGTTTTGTAGCGGTTGACTGAGTTGTCTGGCTTCAGCTTCTTCCGTAGGACCCACTTGGTCTGAACGGCCTTGCGCCCGCGCGGGAGGTCTACAAGTTCGTAAACCCCATGTTCTTCAATGGCTGCCAGTTCAGCCTCACACACTGCGCGCCTGAGTGCCTTGTCTGGTCCAGCCAGGGCCCGACGGAATGTGCTGGGGTCTGGCGTCACTCCCACCACACTGGGGTCGGGGGTTGCGGTGGCTTTGTTGCGGGTGGCCAAGGCATAGGCTACAGGCGGAGGGCCAACAGTGACGATGGACTGTGCGGAGTCCACTGCAATTCGTCGCTCGTGAGCAAGGAGCGCAAGGCTTGTATCGCAGCCAGGGTGGATTTCTGTAAGTCCTTGAGCGGAGGCCAAGGACCTTCGTGCCAGGGTCCCCACTACGTGTGCTGTGAGTAGGACATGGGCGAAGGCGCCCCCCCTCACCTTGTTTGCAGGGCTCTGGAGACGACGCAGCTGGGAAAGGAGGTGAACACACATCAGGCATCGACAAAATAGGCGATGTTTTAGGTGGTGTTGGTGCGTGGAATGGGGAGACGGAGGAGGGTGACGACATCGGCAACGCGACTGGAAGCGCTGGCGACACAAATGGGGATGAAAAACACGATACAGGGACCCCTACTGGTGATACAGGTGTGGATGACGCAACAGATGACATAGGCACGGGAGAGGCAGGTCAGACTGGTGACATAGGAGACGTAGGTGGGTGAGGCGGCGTGGACAACGCAGGAGGTATGGCTATCACAGACGAGTCAGTTGATGGGTACGACTGACCAGTAGCGCCCGGGGTGACCGGGGCAGCGGCATTGGTCAGTTCCCCCCCCCTCGCAAGGGACCACATTACATCCAAGGGAATGCGAGTGCGGGGTGCCACTGACAAGCAGGTCATGGAAGGAGAGATGCTCAAAGAACAGCACGTCGCGAGACTCAACGGCGCGCCGCCGATCGGGGTCTCAGAAGGGCTAGGCCTTGGATCGAGAAGCCACACCTACAAACGCACAGACGCGTCCGCGGGGGGAGAACTTGGACCCCTGCTCTTCTGGTGTGAACCAGACGTAGGCAAGGGATCCCCATACGCGCGCGAGCCAAAGGTCGGCACGAAGGACATAACAGAATTGGTACGAAGTGTGTGTGTGTGTTAGAGAGGGAGCCATGAGGGATTCGGTTCAAGACCGATGTCATGTAGGCCATGCCTTCGAAAGGGAACGCTTCCGGCATGCCGCTCTCCATTCGCATTGAGCAAACCGCATCCTCTATGGTATGGTTCCAACGCTTAGATACGCCATTCTGCTAGGGCGTGGCTGGGCCAGAGAGGTTGTGAAACACCCCCACTTCGGCAAAGCACATGTCCAGATCCCCCATGAATTCACCTCCCCTATCAGAGCGGAATTTCTTGAGGGTATGGCCGGACTGGCATATGGCCATAACAAGCCACGTGCGCACTACAAGTTCAGCATCGCTCTTTATTTGCAGACTCAAGATCCACCGCATGCGAGAGAGGTCGTCCGTGATCGTCAGGACATATCGCCCTCTGTCATCCTCGAATTCCAAGGGGAGTGGTCCCAGGAGATTGGAGTGAACCAACTCGAGTGGTTTTAGAGCTTGCGAGTCGAACGGAGGGTATGTGGCACGGTGCATCTTACCTTGGACACACTCTAAGTAGTCAGTTTTAGGTGGCACTTCAAAGGATGCAGCGTCAAGACGGAGTCCAGGTTGTGTGCGAATTAGGCGATCGACAACATCTAGATGGACGTGGCACAAGCGTCTGTGCAATAGGTGCTGGTGCTCAGTAGACATCGTGCCTGTCACGAACACTCGTGCAACAGGGGATTTGGTGATGGGGGGGACGTAGGGCAATTAGAGAAGTGGTACAAGTCCTCGACTGCCTTGCCACGGAGCACTACTTCAGCGATAGCGTAAACAGAGATGGTGGCATCCTCACCAGTGAATGCAACACTTAGACCCATTCGCGTGCAGGCACGTCTAGACAACAAGCTGAGTTCTAGATCAGGCACACACAGCACGTTGGATATGTATAACGGCCCTGACAGCCCATGGAATTGCACCACACCCTCACCCTGGACAGGTACCTCATGCCCAGCAGCCGTCTGCACAGACAGCATAGGGCAACAGGACCGAGCACGACGAAATCACGATGAAGAAATGTAATGTGATGGGTGGCATCTGAGTTGAGGATCCAGGTGGCTCCTCTCACACGCTTTGGCTAGGTGATAGAACTGCTGGTGACGGTGCAGATAGTGGACCGAGGTTTCTCAGCAGATGATTGCTGGGCCACAAAGGCGACACATGCTTGCAACTTATCAAGCCATGACAAGTTGTCGTGATCTATGCAGACAACGACGAGGGCAGCAAATTGGCCAGCATCATCACGTGCGATGAACGACTCCACAGACTTAACAGCACACTGCGCCCCAGCGTCACCATCTCGACTACACGATGCGGACTCAACAGACACAACCGTGCAACCCCTCGGCTTAGTCAATGCACTTGCACCTCCCTGAGTGGTAATTCATTCATAGGAACTGGCGGAGCTTGGCAATGTCGCGGGCCTGCGTTGCCAGCTACTACTCCAAAGGTGACAGGTTGCCGACATCTTTTGTGGCTGTATCTGCTACTGACGTGGGTGGTGTGTCGGTCGCTGTCGTGGAGTGTGCGGAGATGCGCTCGCGTTGCTCAAATGCCTTTTGCAAGCCTTGCGCGATCTTTGTCCAATTCCTGGGGAGCTTGCACTCAGTGTAGCGGTGCGCTCCTCCACTGTTGTAGCACTCCCACTGTCATCCATGGGCCAGCTTTGGAGTTTCTTGTCCCTCGCCATCCTTGCTACCTCGCCTGTTATTCAGCCCCCTCTTCCCCTAAACAGCTACCAATGTGCCAGTTGCTAACGCAGCTGTCAGTGTCAGTTGCGATGACTGACGGGAGCAGGATACGATGTGTGTTGCCTAGCCTGCTGTGACGGCTACGGCTAACGCACCATGACGGGCGTCGTTTGCTACTCCAACTCCTACCACAAGTAGGAAGGGCTCGGTAGCCGAGGACAGCAGAAAGCCTCTATCGGCCATCTCTAGACTCTTCAAACTAAAGTTGTTGAAGGTTTTTGCATACTCGCGTCCAACACCAATTCGGATGGTGTTGAATGCCATGAGTTGACTTGGCACTTTCTTTCCAAGGGCTNCTCTTCCCCTAAACAGCTACCAATGTGCCAGTTGCTAACGCAGCTGTCAGTGTCAGTTGCGATGACTGACGGGAGCAGGATACGATGTGTGTTGCCTAGCCTGCTGTGACGGCTACGGCTAACGCACCATGACGGGCGTCGTTTGCTACTCCAACTCCTACCACAAGTAGGAAGGGCTCGGTAGCCGAGGACAGCAGAAAGCCTCTATCGGCCATCTCTAGACTCTTCAAACTAAAGTTGTTGAAGGTTTTTGCATACTCGCGTCCAACACCAATTCGGATGGTGTTGAATGCCATGAGTTGACTTGGCACTTTCTTTCCAAGGGCTCAGTACAGCTGCATCGCCTGTTGCTCAAAGTCAGCTGGCGTCTCATGTGCACCTATGCGGAGAGAGTTGAAGTCTGAGAGACACTGTGACATTGTTGCCACGGTCGCACCTTCAAAGAGAGTGGATGCCAGTTTTCAGGCACTGGGTAGGTGAGTCCCGGTCCCGGTGCTGGGATCACCAAGGAAGGGTTCGAAGTCGAGGGTGTACTCCTTTGGGACTGCCTTGATGAGACCGTAAGCAGCACGAGTGGCGGTTGTCATCCGTTGGGGGTCTGCAATCTGGTACGGACCGGTTTAGTACGGGTACACCCCCTCGCTAACTGCCCACATGCGAAACCGCGGCTCCCAAGTGGTGTAGCTATCCTCCTGCCGGTAGGTGGGAGGGTCAGTCTCAAACCACTTGGGAGGTTTTGCCGTCGGCAGAGCTACTAGGAAATTATGCTCAAATGAATGGGATAGGGGCTCTTCCCTCAGTCCCAGGCTCATGCGGAGCATGTGGTCCTCCAAGGAGGCTGGGTTCGTGACCCTGAGCGTGTCGCTTGGGTATGCTTCGCCGCTCCACCCCCCTTTGCAGGCCGAGCGGGTGCAGCATAGTTTTCCCAATTGTGCGAGGCGCAGGCGTAGTATGCCTTCCTCGTCACTGGCGTATGTGTCCGACTCGAGAAGCTTATCAAACCACTTAGCATCAAATGCTCCTACGGCCGCATCGACATCAGCTGTAACCGCACTCTCGACTGTCAACTTGCCCTTGCGCACGTCATCGCGTAGCAGCGTCTGCTACTGCTACTGCTATTGTTTATGTTATCCCTGCTCCTCCTGTTGCTGCCGCTACTACTGCCACAACTGCTGCTACTGCTGTTGTGGCTGGACTACATCCTGAACCAGCTTGAAAAGGTCAGCCATCTGTTTGGTTGTTTGTTCAGCCTGCTGAGCCCGCTGCTCACATGTTTTGCGTAGCCCACGTGCCAGTGAGCTTAGGTAAGACAAGGATTAGTCCCACGTCGTAGCCGGCGTGCCGCCGACCACGCTGGAGGCGGCAACATGAGCATCTGTAGTGGAGCTGGTACTGCCGACTTCGACGGTTGCGTTCTTTGGCATGGTGCTGCAAGCAGGTTATGCCGTCGTTGTCACTTGCTGTTCGGTGACTGACGCTGCCGGAAAAAGTAGGTAGCGTTAACCCTGCCCCAGTGGGTGTGGGAAAACTGTTGAGGCCCTTTTTGAGGCTAGAAATCGTCGATAGACCCTCTCCCACGCTACCAAAAAATTTGGTAGCATTTCCCCTGCCCTAGTGGGCGTGGGAAGTTTAAGGAGAGCCTTTTTCAGGCTGGAAACCGTTGATAGACCTTCCCCCACACTACCAACAAATTTGGCAACGTTTCCCTCGCCCTAGTGGGCGTGGGGAAATTGGGGAGGCCGTAGAGACCAAGTGCGGGTACCTGAACCACCCATATCCAACCCAGGAGAAGAGGGGAGCCCAATCATAAGGGGAGAGGGGAATAGCACACAAGATCTGATGGCAGAGGGCCGTCACTACTGCTGCTACTGCTGCTGCTGCTGCAATGGTGGATCCTCTTAGGATCTGACGTTGTTGCTATGAGGCGGTGGCCCTTGCCGTCGCGGCTGCTGCTGCAACCCACTACCGCTACCACGCTACTGCTGCTGCACACCGCGACAGCTGTCAGTATCAGCTGTTTGCTTCCGCTGCTGCACGCTACCACCGCTGCTGCTCTATGCAGTCGTTGTCACCACAGCGGTGACTGCGGTGCAACGAGGTAGCTTCTGGCTGCCGCTCTTTCTCACTGTTGTATGCCACAACCACTGTAGATGTTGCTTCGTGCAACTGCCGCAAGTGTCATGGTTGTAGTGCTGTCTCTATGGTTGCGCGGCAACCACTACGGCTGCTGCACGATGCCACAGCCGTTAGATGTGGCTGTTGTACATTGTTGCACAAGGCTACTGGGTAATGCCACAGCCGTTAGCTGCGGCTACTGCTTCATGTAGATACTGCTGATGCTCCGGCCGAGGAGCGGTCACCGCGGTTGTTGCCCACTACCGTAGTTGCTGGCGGCCGCTACCATCTGCAACCATGCAGTTCCGCTGTTGCAGCTGTAGCTCCACATAGCTACTGCTGCTACTGTTGCCTATGCGCGGTTGCCGCTACTGCTGTTGTTGCGCGCTGCTGCTACTAGGCTCACCCTTGGCTGCAGCTACCATTCAACGGGCCCTCCCAGGACCCCACTGCGCTTCTCTCACGCTTCGCAACGGGCTTTGGCTCATCCTGCTCTGATACCAAAAAGGCAAGACCACAGTTCCAACGGGACCACTCTTGCACGAAATGGAAAAGGAATGAAGAAGGTACCGTTGGGTTTACGCCATGGCCATGGCTGTTGCGTTTGGTTCCGCAGTGAGACAAGAATTCAGACCTACGGAGTGAGTCTCGTTAAGCAAGCTCACCCGTCGACCGG
>SZWC01023449.1:22682-35474 GCA_023375785.1 Penium margaritaceum | reverse complement strand
TAAGGATGCGAGATTGTCACTCCGTTGGCCAGAGGTCTCACTCACCGTCCTTTGTGGTGATCTCCGAGGTCTTTGGATCCTTAATCCTGGAGCCCCTCACCACATGAAATTTGTCCAGTCCTCCTTTATTTTCAGGTATCGTTCACTTTGCTCGTATTGGGCCGAGGCGGTTACTTCCTACTGAGGACGTTGATTCTATTTGCTACATGGGTCCCAGTAGTGTTCTATTTTTGCAAGATATTCTGTATGGCCCTTCTTTTCAATTCATCTTGCTGCCGGTCAATGATCAGTGCATGTATTTCTTGGCCAACTTTTGTGTTGGAACTGTCCCTCACTCCTCCAGTTGTGTCATCTTGCATGGAATCAAGTATACAAAACTCTACAATGTGCTATTCCTTGTCCCCTCCTCTCCCTCCATTGGATCTGCTCTTGCTCATGTTACGCCCTCTCTCTTCACCATCGTTTTGGCCATGTACACACTGATGCTATTACCAGCATGCTCCACCTCAAGCCAGCGGTTGGGTTGTCGCCATCCACCTTCCCTTTCTCTTGTCCCTGTTTGGGTCCTTTGCAAATTTCATCGCTCCTTGTTCTCTACTTTTGAATCTCAGTCTGCTCGACCCCTTCATCGTGTTCATGCGGATTTGAGGGGACCATCCCCTATGACCTCCTTGGGGATATCGTACATTATTTCTTGCACCATATGAATGGATTTTTGCGATTTTTATGAGTTTTTGCTGTTCGTGATAATAGTGATATCTACGTGCTTCTCACCGCTCGCTGTGTGTACTTTGCAATGATCAGGGCAATCAGTTTCTGGAACCATTGTCCAGCTCCTTGAGTCCCAAGGAGTGTATCTGGACACCTCTTCTCTACAAACACCCCAAAAAATGACATCTTTGAGCACTACAATCGGCCTCTCGTTGATGGCGTCCGTACCCTTCTGTCTCAGTCTGGCCTATCTCCCATCTTTGTGTTTGAGTACATGAGCTACATTAGCTAGGTCTGGAACCGTGTCCCTCACAGTCCTCTCCCTTGCACGGTCACGCATGTCAATTGTTGGTACCACACTTGTAATGATCTCCTTGTTACTCGTGCCTTACGTAGCATTTCACCTTTCAAGCGTCTTGAAAACTTGCGTGGTGGAAAACTCTCCCCTCGTAGCCGGCTTTTCCCCTTTTTTGGATGTCTTTGTCTGATCTAAGGCCTAACTCTTCTTGATGCAAGTGCCATAGTGTCATTGAATCTCGTAATGTATTGCCTTTTGAGTTGGTGTTCCTTCATGTCCAGGGTCTTCCTTCTTTGATTGCCTCTCTTCTGTTGCTCTCTTGGTTGTGGAGGAAGTTGAGCATGTAGTCCCTACCTTCCCTACTGTTGTTTCCCAGCCGCTTGGTCCCTCGGCTCTTCTTTTGTCAATAGTCATTGCACCTAAACATGCATCTGCGTCTCTCCTATCTATGTCGTTTAGTTCCTCTTGAGCACTGTCCTCCTTGGTCACATCCGTTCATGTCTCTTCTTCACATTTTGGCCCATTTGAGGATCTCCTGCTCCTCCCTCTATGACTTTGTCTAGTCCGGTCTCTCTGTCGTGTCCAGTCCAGTTTTCCCTATTCCTATCCATGCGCCTGACTTCCCTTGGACAGGCGGCCCCACAAATCTTGCACCCATGTTCCCCTTCATCCGTCGCGGGTACCTTTGAGCACTCCCTAACATCTCCTTGAATGTTTCCACATTCTTGGCTTGTCGATCCCAGTCAAAGCCTGAGTATTCCCCTACCTTGCAAACCAGCATGGATTTGCTGGTTCTAAGCACTGGGGTTTTCTATCCAAACAGTTCCCTCGGGTATTCACTGCTCACGACTGAGTATGAGCGAGCCGTGGAAGCCACTGTCCTCATTTGTGTTACTGTGTGTCATTCTACTATGACCACCATGCCTTTTTGGTTGCCTAAACCAGACACACTTTGACACGCAGGCAAAGCATGTCATGCCTAGCAGTGTGAGAATGCCATGATATGCTGAGACCTTTGGACGACCATGATATGTTTGACCTAGTCAACCTATCACAATTAGTTCATGGCATCGATGTTCTTTGGGTTTTTTCAATGTTACAAACCCAATGGTGCACTCGAAAAGTACCATAATGTCATCCATGTAAGCCCCTTTTTTCATTTGCTCTTTAGTGCCATCTATATTCTCCTATGTTTGGTTCTTTTGAGTTTTTTAACAAGGAATTTGGTGGGAAAGGTTCCTTTTCTGGGAAGGAAAAACGTGCTTCACGTGTCTGGACATGTACAAATGGTGTGAAGGAATGTTCGTGTGAATCATGGACAAACAGAAAATAATAATTTGCACAAATGTGGGTGAGATTAAGGTATAGTGTACGCCTTACTGAAAAGGGTTTCTCCAAGTTCCCGTCGTTGAATTCATTGAGACATTTGCATTTGTCAACTGTTATGCTACAGCTCGAGCTCTACTGAGTCTTGTAGAACACCAAGATTGGGAACTGGAACATATGGACGTGAACAACTTATTCCCACACGAGCAGTTGGAGGAGGAGATGTACATAGTTTAGCCCCAAAGGTTCTCGGATGGTACCAACAACGCCTAACCACTGTGGAAGGCCCTCTACGACCATAAATAGTCACCCAGGTACAAAAACCAGGAGATCACTTTAGCAATGGAAAAATGAGATTAACATTGGACCACGGTGGATACATCCCTCTTCCTCACTCCCTTGTCAGTACCAATTGCTACCCTCCTCGTCTACATCAATGACTTCTTGATTGCATCATCTAGCCAGGAGGCTGTGAATTTTGCATAGTTACTACTACATCCGGCGTACAAGATGAAAAACCCGTGTACGTCTCATGTCTTCCTAGGTATGGAGCTTGAACATGATCATGCTCATCATGTTCTTCACGTCCACAAGGCTGCATACATCTATAGCCTGGGGGAGAGATCTATAGTACCATTCGAGTCTTTTCCCCTGTTTAAATACCAATGATGCAAGCTGGACAAAAGTTGTTGACAACACCAGACGAGTTGAAGCTGGGGTAGACCATACACTTGACTCACCACCAACGTGTATCAGTATCCCTCATGTACCTAAAGACTACCACTAGGGCAGATTTTACCTTTGTTGTGAACCATTTGGCAAAGTTCTCACCATTTCCAAATGCATACATGGAGGTCCTATTGTGTGTTACAAGATACGTACTCTCCATTACTTGAGTTGGCCTCGGCTACCGGGCACAGTTGTGAGTTGTCGTCGATGGTTTTATCGGAAGTGACTAGGCTTATGGCATAGATTCTTGCAGTCGTGTTGGTTACGTCTTCCTTGTTGGGGGGACGATGATCTCATGGAAAAGCGGTAAGCACGGCTATGTGACACGTAGCTCCTGCAAAGCATGTTATGTTGATTTGTATGCAGTCATGTGTGAGAGTTTTTGGTTGTGTCAAATGTTGCAGCAACTATGTGTCCCCATCCGCTGCATCACATTCCGCTACCACAATCACAGAAGGCTATTGCTAAACACAATGGCATGGATCACTCGCACTAAGCAATTCAATGTGAACCATCATTTATGGAAATGCTTGTGGTAGCAACAAACTCCACATTTTTTGGGTCGTCACCTGACAGCAACAAGCTCAATTCCACAGGAAGGCACTTCATAATAATTTCTTCAAGGCAGCAGCTCATGCCGTTGGTCTGATGTGTGCTCCTAATGCTCCAGGGTGATGGCTCGTTCATGTGCCTGTGTTCAGTCTTGTGACATCTGCCTCATGACGTGAGTGCTTGTGTGCGTGTCGGCTGTTGATCATGGGGGAGTATTGGTTTATGTGTTACCGGCACGTAGTGACCCTTGGCCTTGATGGACATTCACCACAATGATGTAGGTAATTGACCATAGGAAGGCCTTGCCACTAGCTGCTCCATCATCAGGGGAGGATGTAGCTTAGCGATGACATGGTGTGGTGAGCTAACCTTTTGACGAGTAGAAGAGAGACAACACTACCATTTGAACTATTTTTATAGAACACAAGAATTTGAAAGTCACGTGTTCTTACTCCTAATGTTGTATTGGAACTCTTGGTTTGGTTTTATGAAAGTGGACAGACAGGTGGTTCCAATACCGGTGCTGATGTAATCTTGTCCAACAGCTAGACTCATCGATGTTTTTCCAAACATGGGTGGGTTGGTTAGATTCCACTCGGTCAAAGGACATCCAGAAATATAGAGCCCTCTACTTGATTTTTCGATGCCTTGCTACCCAACGCCTGCTACCTTGTCTCCTTGTTACTTTTCTTAAAATTTCAACTTCAAGTTTTCGTGAAGCATCCATGGAGTGTCTTCATCCACACTCTCTTGTGTGCTAGCCTAATACACCTCTCTCATCCAGCAAGCTTTGGACACATGAAGATTTTTTCATCACCTCAAAAAGATAAACTGAAATGCGACTAGCACAAACTTGAACATTATTTACAAAATGGGTGTGCCATCCCACGAGCTCGATGCACAATCCAATTTGTTCAAGATGCAGAACGAGGGGTGCGGGGAGGTAAAAACAGAATTGGGTCTTCTTCAATGCAACACATTCAAGTCTTTGTGCATTTGGTTGTTCATGATGATTGGCGGAAGAGTGACATAAATAGGAAAACACTTCCAATTTCTTTTTTGTTTTTTAGCTTTTCATGTCCGGTCACTAGATCAAAACAATAGGTTGGTGCTACACACATCATGCATAATGTTACATATTAACCTCATGTTCATTTTTTCTTTCAAGTTTCCTGTGTTACAAAGATGATTATGAGCCTTTAAGTTAAACATACAAGAATCCATTCTAAGGAATTTCATACATTCATAACGGTTCTCTGTAGCATTATTGGCCCCTTGTGAGGGCTTCATACCTAATTATGTGCTTTGCCAGCAAAGCTTGCATGGATTAAGCTTCAAGTAAAATATTTTGCCATAACATGTCATTTAAAAGGCAGGGTTTTAATCCATTTCCACTCATGTATATCTCATTTTTCATCCTTTTTGCCGGGATCAGTTGTTCGACGAGTATAGTTGCATGACTAAATTTGTTCTGTCCATTTTTCCTTGGATAAAATTGTAGACTATGCCTGTAACACGGAATTTGGGAATTAGCGTCGAAAAGGTCTCGGCGAGCTTGAAAAAGTTTACATTGCTAAACTGGATGACCGTTCTCCTCATCGGAGTGGTATTTGCTTGCCCGTGTCGTCATGGCTCGCCTCGCCTTTCAAAGCTACGTTATTCTTTCCTCATTAAGTTATGATTTTTTATTATTGATAATTATCAATGTATTCCTTTAGAAAGAACAGTGGAAACTGTGTGACCATGTTTTCCGTCGAGATTCTTGATTGGATTCGATTTCCACTGTTTGCTTTACACGTTTTGCGTCAAGATTGACGTGAACTCATGGTGTCGGTTGTGGAACAGTGACCATGGACTGTCGTAATCAGGTAATGATTGCGACCATTTTTCTTGAGTGTACAATTAAGGTTTTGTTCCAAAAATTTGTTGTGTTACATTCCTCCCCCTTTGGCTACAAATTGTCCTCGATTCGGTTTTAGCTTTTGTCAAGAAGGGGTTTGCACACGACCATCCATCTTTGATGATGAAAGCATCAGTCAAAGGAGATGATAACATTATGATTTGGCACAGTTCAGAGTTCACAGATTGTTCAGCTTTCAAAGACAAAACAGTGACCACGCTTCCTCCCCCTTTTCATGAAGCGACCCCGCGACGGGTGCCCAGGTGTCCCCATGACAGAATGTTCGGAATAAGCCGAAGATCAGCCCGAGGGCCAGTGCCGTTATCCCCTCAAGGGGACTCGTGCAGGGGTGGTACTCCCAAGGGCACGCTTCATCTTACGGGTAGCCAGTTCCTACCAGTACTCCGCAATTTCCGCAGTTGGCACTCGCGACTCTGGCTCCCAAGTATTCTGGTCAGGTCCACAACCGGCCCCGTGGATGAGGTTCTCCTTAACCACTCGTGCGTGTAAACTACGCTCACGATGTTTGAGGATGCGGTGTACCTCACACTGGCCTTCCGTGGCGAGAAACGCAAGAGGGTGTGGCTAAACAGACCCCTCTGCTTTGTACGGTGCAAGGAGACTCACGTGAAAGGTATCATGGATGCCCATGGCTGGTTGATGGGCCCACCAATAGGCCACACTTCCCAGCTTCTGTGTAACCGTGAAGGGTCCCCGCCATTTCTGCAACATCTTTCGTGCACCTGGCGTTTTAAGCCGCAAAATGTGAGTACTTAAAAGCACACGATCTCCTATAGAAAACTTCAACTAACGACATCTCTGGTCAGCATAGGCCTTCTGGCGTAGTCGAGCCGCATATAAATGGGCCTTGGCATCCCTCCAGTATGCGACCATGCGCTTGACAAAGGCCTGGGCCGAGGACACCTGATCATTGCCGCTCCCGTAGTTCACCATTGAAGCGGGTACCACCGGATGCCGACCGTGGTTGAGGAAGAATGGGGTAAAACCAATCGATTCGTTGACAGCATTGTTCATGGCAAAACTTGGCTTGGGCCAAATAGATGTCCTAGTCCTCCATTGTTGGGTTGATGTACATGCGTAGCATCTACTCGATTGTGTGGCTCATGCACTCTGTTTGTCCATCTGTTTGGGGATAAAATGCCGATGACATGCTTTATCGCATTCCAAACCGTTCTTGCAATGCAAGCCAAAACTGGCTGGCAAAGCGCGGATCACGGTCGAAGATGATGCGGATGGGTAAGTCGTGGTACTTAATGAAACCCTCAGAGAAGAGCCTTGCAGTCTCTTCCGTTGTGACGCGAGTTGTTGTGGCCATTCCCATTGCCCTGTCTACAACGACGAAGATGACATCGTGGCCTTTCTTGGTCTCCGGGAGTCCCATGATAAAATCCATGGCCACTGACTCCCATGGGTTGTCAGGAAGCTCTAAAGGCTGGAGGAGCCCTACAGGTGCCTTGTTCGAACTCTTGTCACGAAGGCACAGATTACACACCATGCAGTACTTCCTCATGTCACTACTCCACCATGGCCACCAGTAGTGCTGAGCCAGAGCATGTCTAGTCTTTTTCGATTCGATGTGACCTGAGGAAGGAGGATTGTGAAACTCGAACATGATCAGTTGTCGTAAGTTGTTGTCATCGGGAACCACCACCTGCTCGCCATGCCAATACAATTTGGCAACCTCCACGAGGCCATGGCATTCAATGTTCTTTGGCTCAGTGAACCAGGGGTCCATAGTGAAGCACATCCAAATGCAATTCTTGAAAGGGTTCAAATTGACTAATAGTCATGGGGGTGGGCGGAATGGGTTTGTGTGTAATGTTGTCTCCGCCGCAATGGCGGCAAAGTGATGGTTTGTGATCTCATTATTGCTCAGCATGAGGCTCATGTGTGTTGGGTTTTGACTCAATGGGTCCGCTGCGTTAGCCCGTCCTAGTTTGTATTGTCAGGTGAATGTGAAGCAACTCAAGTATTCACTCCATCGTGCCTATCGTTGTGTTTGGTTGCGTTGGAAGTATGTGAGAGGATTGTGGTCTGTCACAGAAACTTGTCCCTCGGCACCTTCGAGATAGCAGCGCCATACTTTAAAAGCATGCACGACTGCCAGCAGTTCCTGGTCCCCAGTTGTGTACCTGGTCTCTGCATCTAAGAGCTTGCGCCTCTCGTAGGCAACAGGGTGGCCGTCTTGCATGAGCAGGGCTGCCAACCCTGTAACCGATACATCACAGCGTACCTCCCACGGCTTCTTTGGATCTGGGAGTTCAAGTACCGGTGTCGAGATCAGCATCAACTTCACAGCCTCAAAAGCCTTAGTGCATTTTGCCGATCAAGCCTGTGTGCTTGCCTTCCGGGCCAGGGCGGTGAGAGGGCTCACCAACATGGAGTAGCCTCTCATAAACTGCCGGAAATAATTTGCGAGTCCAAGGAATAACAGAGCTGACCGATGTTCTTGGATTGAGGCCATTATTTCACAACCTGCATCTTACAAGGATCCACCCAGATCACCTCGCCACTAATGATATGACCAAGGTACTCCAACTCTGGCTGCTCAAACTTTCACTTGCTTCTCTTGGCAAAAAAACGGTTCTCACCAAAAAATTCAATTTCATTCTGAGGTGTCACTCGTGTTTGTCATGGTTCTTGGAGAAGATGAGGATGTCGTCAAGATACACCAGCACCGACTTGCCGTAGTGTTCCTGGAAGATGTTGTTCATCACTGCTTGGAATGTTCCAGGTACGTTTGTCAGTCCGGAGCAGAGGACCCGAAACAGATAGTGTCCAAGATGAAGTTCAATGTTGTTTTGGGTAGATCCTCCTCCGTGATCCAGATTTGATGGTAGCCCCGCGATAGATCTAGAGATGTGAAGACTTTCACTCCTTGAAGTTGGTCAAACATGTCTTCAATGCGTAGGAGCGGATATTGGTTTTTCACGATGAGTTTGTTTAACGCCTGGTAGTCTACGCACATCCTCAAACCTCCATCCTTTTTGTTCACAAACAGGATGGGGGTCCTGAATGGGGACAGGCTTGGTTCAATCCAACCCTTCTTTAGGTATTCCTTGATTCGTGTTATGGATTCTTCTCATTCTTCCATAATTAAATGGTACACTGATCGAAGAGGAGGCACAATCCCTTGTTCCAATGGGATGGTGTGACCGACCGTATGCCTGGGTGGCAACCCATCCGGTGGAGGTTCAAACACGTCTGAGAACTCGGAGAGGATTTTGGCAACTTCTGAGGATACATCACTCTCTACCTCATCATCGAGTTTCTTCAGCGTCGCAAGGAAACACCGCCAGCCCTGCCTCAGCCGTTGTTTCACTTGGCGTGCCATGAGGCTGGCTTGGCAGAGGGCTTCAGGACGTTGAATATGGGGGGTTGGAGACAAAGTGATAAACGTCTTTGAGGTAAAGCACATCAGCGTTTCGTGGCTCACCAGCCATGGATCCCCTAGTACAACATCAAAGGGGTCCATGAGGTCCAACACCATTAGGCGAACAGTGGTTGTGAAGCCGGGCAACGTGAGTCGTGTTGTATACTCACCGATCATTGGTACCTCCTTATCATCAATGACAATCACCGTGCATGTTCAAGGAGTGTACTTCAACTGCCACGTACTCACAAATGATCCACTCACGAAGGAGTCATCTGCTCCAGTATCAGCAAGGATACGTGTTGGAGTACCTGCTAGCTTGCCATCAAACTGCATGATCATGTTTGCCTCAAACTTGTGCGGAAAATACTCAATGGGGGCTTGCCCTCCAAGCGGTAAATGCAATAGGCATGAGTGCTTCTTCGTAGCTCCATCATACCATCCATCTATTTCCACATGCAGTGTCATGTTGTGAATGAGGCCAAAAGTTTCCATCCTTTGAAGGTAGACATATTCATTGCTGGACTGACAAGTGCAGCCACCGTGATTGATGTTAGAGAATTTCTCTTGTGAGCCACATGTATAGCTTCCAAGACACAGAGCCAAGTTTCCTTTGTAGCGACGTCCAAACTTGTACAGTTTTCCAGGTTTTCCTTCGTTGCATAGACAAGAGGACATGAGGTATCATGGAAGAGGGACTCATGGTTGATGAATGGTACATACATTGTTGAGAAACATTATTCTGAAAGAAACTCAAAGTTTTTGAGATCATCACAAAAGATGAATGTTTTACCCTCGTCCTCTCCATGACTCATGGCAACACTAGATATCAGTCCACTCGTGGCTATTGGAGATCTTGAAAATCCTTCTTATGGCCATGCTAGAGGCCGTGAGGGTGTCTGACCACTCCTCCCTCAAAATCCTGATCCCCCTCACGAGGGCATCCGTGTCCATGCTGGCTACTGTGTGCACCAGGACGTTGCAAAGGCCTGGCCCTGGTGTTGGCCCCCCTGAGGGCGCCCTTGGCCTCCGGGAGCATTGCCATGGCCTTGGCGCTGTCCACCTTGCTGCTAGCCACCACCAGAGAAGCGGTTCTGACCTCCGCCATTCGGGCGATGCTGCTCACCGCCATGGCGCCAACCAGGCCCGTAGTGCTGCTGGCTGTGTGTTGTCCTTTCTACTGCTGTAACTGCTATTCGCGATGACGATAGTCAAGTGCAATGTGTCCAGCCTTGATGTAGATCCTGTAGATGACGGCGCTCCGGGTTTTATTCTCTCCATCATGACTGCAAAACTTCTTTGACGGCTCCAATGCAACGTCTACAGAGCGCTTTGCAGCACCGCTTATTGGAACTGGTGTCTCACATGAAGTTTATCTCTCTCACGCATCATGATCCCAAAGGCCAGAGTTAATCTTGTAGACCTTGCAAACGCATGTCACAAGAGCGCGTAGACTCTCCCACTCTTTTCCGTCATCCTGGAGGCAAAAAACCCGATGCTACGGGCTGGCCAAGCCAGTCAAAAAAAGGTGAATCTTGACTTGTTTAGTCAGGTGATGCTCGTCCACCGTCTTTGTTTTCTTGAGAAAAGTATTCGCATAATTCTCCGAAAACATGCCTCCTTGCATGTAAGCTTTCAACTCTTTCTTTGCCTTCTGAGAATCAGAGGGTTTGGAGAAGAGCTCGCGCATGAGTGCACAGTACTCCCAACTCGGGTCCGATTGTAGCTACTTCTCCTTGTAAAGATCAATCAGCTTCTCAAAGGGTTGGGGCTTGAGGGAGAGCATCCCTTGAGCGCCGCACTCCTCCTTGTCAACTTGGACAAGGCGTAGGTGGCGCTCAAGAATTTCCAGGAACGTGTTGACGTCTCCCGAACCATCGTAGCGATCTGCCGGCTCCAGCATCATGCACCCGTCAGTTCCCCCCATCCTCTGGGCTAGAAGTAGTGTAGCTGCGGCCCTCATCCGTGGTGTGTCAGCTTGTGCCAGTGGGGCCAATCAACCGACCAAAGTATGAAGTATGCTTTGAGCAGCTCTGTGTATATTCTCGATGCTAGCGCGCTCACGACGTTTGATGATCTGCTCCACCTCATCTTCGGTTGCATGGCGTGCCGCTCCCACACTCATGTTCATTACCACTCGCTGGTTTGCAGCTTCCTTTGCACAAAGGGTCTGAAGTGCTTGCTCTGCCAAATATTCCTTGTGCTCACCAGCTGCCAGCTCACGGACCATCTTGGCATTTTCTTCATAAAGTTTCTCATTGAATCGTTGCATTGTGAGCACCCGTTTACGAAGGTTGGCGTGTACCATGTCACCATCCTATGCCAGAGCACCCATGATGGACATGGCGAGGTCCATGTCTTGATGAGAGTTGTGTGTGAAGCTTGTCAAGTTGGTCCTCAACGTTGAGGCGGCGCACAACACTGCCAAGTGCACATTCTGCCACCACGACGCTTGGAGGGTTTGCCCGGTGGCCTCCCTCACCCTCAACACGGGGAATGGCACGACCACCCCCATCATCAAGTTGAGACGCTCGCTCCATATCTGCCTCCTCAGCCGATTCCATCAATGTGGACTTTCTGTCCTCACTGCCTTTGCTGGCGGCATCGTGGGCCTCAGCTTCTCCATCCATGTCTTGCTCGGCCTCGATGACCACCTGACCCATTGGCTCAACTGGGGACTTTTCCCCATGCTCGCCATTGTCGATGACCTCCTTGGAGTTGGCAACATTGGCTGCATCCTCTTCAACAACGTTCGAGCCTTTGTAAGCCGGAGTCGGGTGAGCATCGTGGACAAAGTTGAGCTCAACGATCACCTTGCAAGGTTGCCCATCGCCTTGTGGTTTGACTGTGTGGGCACCTTCATTAAGTTGCTCATTGTTAGGAACATTTGGCGTCTTGTCTCTTGGCGATGCCGGTCCAGACTTTCCCCCTTTTGCCACCGGCTCTCCGTCTGGCTTGGCAAGGTGGCTCACCGGTGCCAACGTCATGCAACCTTCCTTGGACCCCATGGGTGTTTTCTCATTCGAGCGGCATAGTCTGATGTTTGGAGGATGTCCCATGACCAGAGAAAGTCCAAACCCGAGGCTCGCCATTGCTTTTGCAAGGCCTCGCTATGGGTCACCTGCTTCCCAACCTCCTTCCTTTGTGATTTTGTTTTTGGAAATAGGTGGAGGGCACACTGGTAGTCAAGGCTGAGAGGTGGGTGACATTCTCAAAGCTTTCCCTCCACCTCGTAAGAGGTGGACAGAGGTAGCTTGTGAGGTTCCCTCCTTCACCCTCTTGAGCGGTGGGCCAAGGCTCTCAAAGCTTGCCCTCCTTCACCTTGTTAGAGGCAGACTGATTTGGCTTTGAGGAGTCCCTCCTTCAGTCTCTTGAGTGGTGGATCGAGGTTCCCATAGCGTTCCCTCCTTCACCTTTGTGACAGGTGGACCAAGGTGGCTTTTGATAATTCCTCCTTCACCAATTTTTTTTTGGAAAGGGGTTGGTTGTTGCTGAGAAGATTTTTTAAGGATACAACACTAAACTTCTGAAAGTAGGATGTGGTCCAAACTATTGGAGTCCAACAGAGAGCAAGAATCCCTTGATAAATAGAATAGCCACAGCCAAATGGCGCAAGGATGGCCTCTAAATCATAAAATCAATAAAAAATATTTTTATGAGCTAAAAAAAGAACTGCTTGGGATTCGGAGGTCCTAAGGCCAAAAAATGGCTCCTCCCTTCCACCCACGAAACCGGGGTTGACTTAAAAATCTCTGTGGCCGTGGAGAAAATAAAAAGAAATCTGGCCTTAAAAGCTTTATCACGGCCAGTTTGCCCTTGACTGCCTCCCTTGTTGTTGTAGCTTCTGGCCACCCCAGCAGCAGTTCAAGCAACCCCCTGCTT
>SZWC01023449.1:2272-22607 GCA_023375785.1 Penium margaritaceum | reverse complement strand
TTTTGGGAGGTTGGAGTAGTTTGGGCGAAGTAGGTTCCCCAAGGTTAGGGATGGTGAGAGTGAGCGAGTGGTTGATGTGGAGTAGTGGGGCGGGTAGCGTTCTGCCAGCGCAACTTCAAAGTGCGTCCTTCACTCGTCGATGGGCACACTTCTCCCCGTGCAACGTGACAAAGTGCACGGAGGGACGAGGACGAGTGGTGAGTTCACTGGCCGTTCTGGCTCTGGTACCAAATGCAACACAAAAGATGGGACTTATCGTCGAAAAGGTCTCAGCGAGCTCAAAAAGGTTTGCATTGTAAAACTGATTGACCGTCCTTGTCAGAGTGGTCTTTCCTTGGCCGAGTTGTCATGGCTCACCTCGCCTTTCGAAGCAATGTTGTTCTTTCTTCATAAAGTTATGACTTGTTGATTATTCATCATTATTTATGTATTCCTCTAGAAAGAATGGTGGAACCTTCGTGACCGTAATATCTGTCGAGATGCTTGATTTGATTCTATTTCCACTGTTTGTTTTACGTGTTTTGCGTCAAGCTTGACGCGACCTCATGGTGTCGGTCGTGGAACAATGTCCATGGACTGTCGCAATCAGGTAATGATTGCAACATTTTTTCTTGAATGTAAAATTTAGGTTCTGTTCCAAAAGCTTTTTGTGTTACAATGCCGGTTTTGCTCCTGGTCTCCACCTAAAGCTCTACATTCCTATCCACATCAACAACACAAGCCGATCTTTGGCGGTGACTATGCCGGATGGCGTGGTTTTGCCATGGCTGTTCAAGAAAGGGCGGCGATGACGTATGGTGGAGAGATAAGGATTCTCTAACAAACACCAAATGCCACGTCCATCTTACATCGTGGAAATGCATACAGGACCACGATATACTCAAGCGTACAGCTATACCAAAAGTGTACGTACTCGTTACGAAGCAACAAGCGTCACATCTTTGCACGCGTTCACAGCCACGTTTCAATGGTGCCCACTATCTACTAGTGTCACATTTTTAATGTGTGTCGTGTGCAACCTAAAGCACGTTTCCAGCAAATTTTCCATCTGAGTTTTTGCAAGTTCACAGTTGTGAACTCGATGCGGCTTTGTTTTTGGATTCAGAATTCAGAATCTTTTGGAGAAATGTGATTCGGTGCTATCGAGCCGTCGATTCCTTTAATCGAATGATTTCATAATTGATTCCAGCTGGATAAAATCCTGTCAAGCACATCAAACTTTGATTTGCAATTACAAAGTTCCATTGACTTTCTGCAATGTTTTCAATGCTGTCTTGGATGCCCCTTCGTAATCATGACTCGCTGGTTTTGGATGTCGTTCGATCCCTCACTTTGTAGAATGCAATGTAAGTCATTCAATAGCAAAAACATTTCAATATTTGGAAGAAGGACATGTGAGCGGAGCACATTAGCGCAATCACATGTGTGAATCGCTGTCCGATAAAATTGGTGACTCCCATTTGCCGACTGCTACACGTGGCAGGGTGACACCAATATGAATTCATTTCCCAAGACCTCAGGCAAGTATCTCCGGTGGGTTGGAAGCGGATGAGACTTCTCCGTGAAGCCTCCTTGGTGTGGCGGATTAGGGTTTAGTCTAGAACATCCACAGTGGATGTTATATCCATTGCAACAACTATGGAGTCTAGAACATCCACCGTACTTATGTCTCTCTGTCCAATTTACAGCCCGGATTGAGAGATTTCTTCATGTGCATTGGCCTGGCATCGTCTGTTTTGTGCTGAGCATGCACAAATCGCGACTGCATGTAGCATACAAGATAGACATTAAAAACTTGCATCATAGCCCTTGCACATTGTTTTGAGGCCGACATCTGCGCTTAGACTCCCAATTACTTTGACATAAATGATGGATGCGCAGTGCAAACGCGTCACTTCAGATAAGTTTTCCATTTTTTCCTTCGTCACTCATCTTGTGATGTCCGGTTGGCAGCCTTCAAAGGACCCCGTCTTCATACGACATTTTTCTGATTTTGGACTACTCAAAATCCTCCCCCTTAAGGATGACTGCGAGTAGCAAGTAACAGCTTGCCCCATGTATTCTCGACTACGGTGCAGAACAATGACGACGATTGGATTCCTCCTCCTAACTATTTTGGGTGCGGCTGATAAACTCTGGAATCCGACGTTGAGTAGCGTTTTACGCAATGGGGCTGGATTGTCCGGCAGGTGTAGTGGTTTGGCAAAATTCACACGTGTATGCACTCATTTTTTATGTCTTCTCCTCTGTTTTAGCTGGTGTTTTGGTGGAAATTCCAACAAAATTTGGGGACTTGATAGCATGCCCGATGGACATTATTGCTTCCAATTTTCCACATCATAACTCTCTAGTGTGCTAGAACCGTGTCAGTTGGATAGGCACCTAAGTCTCTGCCGTGTCGTTACGGACAAGGTTGTGGCATTCCCATGCCTTTCATGAACAAATGCCACGACATCCGAATGACAGGCTGCAAAAAAATGCTCAACAATTGATCCGCCATTGTTGGCTTCATTTGCGATTGTTGGATTCCTTTTGCCATCATTTTTAATCTTGTTTGACGCTGTCAGTTTCTGGCGACAAGCGCAAACGCACCCCAATCCTGTCGCAATATACGTTCCTGGACAACGTTGACGACAGTGAACCAACAGTTCAAGATACGCTTTTGCATTCCAACTGCAAATTCAAGGGCGGCTCTTTTGAAAACAAGGCGTTAAACTAAGAAATAGAAGATTCAACATTGGATCTCAGCAACAACGGATTTGAAGGTGTTTTGACGCTTCCGATTCTACTGGATTTTGACGCCGACGTCGCATATCAGCGTATACCAGCTACACCCTTTGTCTACCACATCCACTGCACATTGAAATGATCTCTTAAAACAAATGGTCTATTGCTTTAACTCGTACGACTTCAGAAAGAAATGTCGCAAAGTAGAACCACTTTTACCGCCTCAAAGACTGATGAGGTACATCAGACAAGACAGAACGGACTTTTGAAAGTCAAATCTATGTTGAAGTTCCAATAAGGTTGTTCTTACATAAAGAAAGTTGAANAACCGTGTCAGTTGGATAGGCACCTAAGTCTCTGCCGTGTCGTTACGGACAAGGTTGTGGCATTCCCATGCCTTTCATGAACAAATGCCACGACATCCGAATGACAGGCTGCAAAAAAATGCTCAACAATTGATCCGCCATTGTTGGCTTCATTTGCGATTGTTGGATTCCTTTTGCCATCATTTTTAATCTTGTTTGACGCTGTCAGTTTCTGGCGACAGGCGCAAACGCACCCAATCATGTCGCAATATACGTTCCTGGACAACGTTGACGACAGTGAACCAACAGTTCAAGATACGCTTTTGCATTCCAACTGCAAATTCAAGGGCGGCTCTTTTGAAAACAAGGTGTTAAACTAAGAAATAGAAGATTCAACATTGGATCTCAGCAACAACGGATTTGAAGGTGTTTTGACGCTTCCGATTCCACTGGATTTTGACACCGACGTCGCATATCAGCGTATACCAGCTACACCCTTTGTCTACCACATCAACTGCACATTGAAATGATCTCTTAAAACAAATGGTCTATTGCCTTAACTCGTACGACTTCAGAAAGAAATGTCGCAAAGTAGAACCACTTTTACCGCCTCAAAGACTGATGAGGTACATCAGACAAGACAGAACGGACTTTTGAAAGTCAAATCTATGTTGAAGTTCCAATAAGGTTGTTCTTACATAAAGAAAGTTGAAAATTGATTATCAATAAAAAAAAGCACTTCACCAAAATCAACTAGAGAACCGAAAAATTGTAAACAAATATGAATAGTGGGAGGAATGACATGCGTACATAGTCCCTCTCAAAATATCCTTCAGTCCCATACATCCTCAACATAACATTTTTTTCAGTAAGATCACTCTCATGATAACGGGGAACAAATAGTTTACTATTTTACATTATAAAAACTATGGATAGATGCTTTTTTAACATGATTTAAGTATTTTAGAAAGTTTGTCAACATTAGAGCTTAAGATACAAGTTTCTAGGTTTTACTTCTCTATGAATATAAAGATTTGGATTCTATTAAAAAAAGCTTTGAAAACATCATGATGTTCATGTTAGAAGAAATTCACTCATGAACATTTCTTTGTGCCATTAAATCAGGATTCCAAGTGTTTAAAAACTAAAACAAAAATGTAGAACATGATACTAAACACGTAAAACCAGCTAATGGAAATGGATCGAAGAATAAAAAAATATTAAAAGATAACTTTCAGGGTTAAAGGGAAAACATAATGAGTAAAAAGCATCCTTAAACATTTCCTTTGGTAAAATATATGTTCAACATATTCTTCTTTATGGGTGTTTTTTCCTTGTTTACAAGGAATAAAGAATTACGTAGCTTTCCAATTTAATGACAGATGATTCAAAATTCAGGTCAAATTCTAGGTCTTATATGAAACGTACAAAGGTGGTAAAGCAGTTCCGGTGCGTCCCGAACGGTACTACCCTCCGAGTGGTACGTGGTAGAACCGTGAGGTCTTCCGCCATGGCCCATGCCATTTATGGTCTAGAGTTTCTCCTAGGTCAACCTGTGATGACACTTATTGCGAAGTCGCGTAAGGAAAAACTCCCACTTCACAAGCCCATAGTATCCTCCCACAAACGTAAGCCCTTGTCGGCAGCAAGTGACCCCACAGTCCCACATGTATGAGGACTTGGTCTGATTGTGTTGCTCTTGTTCTTCTGCAGGCCCCTCGGACAAAGATGACGACGATGATGGTGCGCAATTCCCGGGTGGCATGGCATTTCAGATGATGGAAGAGTGTCGTTGCGCCATCGAAGATTACGCAGTCCAGCAGCGTTTCCATCTCAAGTAGGAGAGGTCTGAAATCGGCCAAATTGTGGTTTGCTGCCGCAACCGCAAGAGCGATGGATGCCAGCGGGTAATCCGTGCTCGCATGTCGAGCAAGTCGAACAGCTGCACAGTGCCTTCATACGTATACGGGCATAAGTGCACCCCGGCCCAGACGAAGGGGAACCCGGCGCGGACAACCAAGTGGGTCCTGCGACGTATGCAGGACTAAGTGGCCTGAGACCCAACGACGGATGCCAAAGCCCTGCGAGCGGTTGTCGAAGCTGTTACACACGAGAAAGTGGGCTACCAGGCCATCTGGAGGGCGCGAGACAAAGCCCAAGAAGAAGTCATGGGGGAGAAGTCTGCCTCCTGGGCTCTTTTCCCCACACACTGTGCCAAGGTGAGTCCTGCATTAATGGGTTGGTATGTTGAGATGCATTGGATGTTTTCTTGGGCCCTAGATTGACGATTGGATTCATTGCTTCCACACATGCAGCTCATGCGTGTCGACCCCAACACCGTTGCTGTTACGAAGCAAAGGGCCAAGCAGTTCCGTCGTTGCTTTGTTGCGCCGGGTGCCTGCCACAAAGCATGGCCTCATGTGTGGCTGTCGTCACTCTCAATGGTGCGTTTCTCAAAAACGGGTACAAAGAGGTGCTTCTGATTGCCCAGTTTTTTTATGCAAATAACAACATTGTGCCAATGGTGTACGTCCTAACCAGCAAGGAGGACGAGGATAACTAGGGGTGGTTTTTGCTCCAGTTGTCTAACGCATACTGCACCTTGCGTGAAGGAGGCACCACTATCATAAGTGGCCAAGATGCAGGGCTGCTTGCAGCCATGCCGAAGCTCCTCCCGTAGGCCAACCACAAGTACTGCCCGTTTCACATCAAGGAGAACATCCGGGTGACCTACAGCAAGACAGCATCGGACATGTTTTGGCAGCTGACACATGCGTATGAGCGGGAGGAATACGACAAGCTAAACATGGAGCTCATGCAGACAAGCCAGAGCGTAGCACACTACGCGTTTGGCAATGGTGAGCAGGGAGGGATCCCGTTGCGCTGCTGGAGCCGCTTCCACGGACCACCCGGGTGTGGCGGCCACACCACAAGCAATGCCTCAGAGTCCCTCAACGCACGGATCATCGAGGCTCGTAAGTTGTTCTCGTTCCTCTGCTTTGCTAGTCTGTACCCCTTCATACAGAAGCTCTTTGCAACGCGCAGAACGCTGGCCCACGACATCAACATGAGCAGCGAGCAGGAGAGGAAGTGGGCGACCACCCCTGGGAAAGTGCTCATGCACACCTGCTTGGCGGCACGAGACTACAAGATTGTACACAATGGGAACCTCATGGGCACGATCACAAGGAGCAGGGGTGTGCTGTGGCAGGTGGACTCCTGCATGCGGAAGTGCATCTATGGCCGCTACCAGGAGTTCAGCATATCTTGTGTGCATGCATGTGCTGTGCTGTTGGAGAACGGCGTGACACCGGACAACTACACTGACATGATGTACAGCATCGCCACGTGGAAGCGCTGCTACGACCACCCCATGCCGGGCGTGAACCTTAGGGCATTGAAGCTAGCCCCCCCGGAACCAGACCGTGAGGGGGACCCCCCGAGACCAGGGTGGCAGCCACCAGGCGGGCGTGCATTGGGCCGGCCGCAAGGCGAACACAAGCGGTGGGGTGATCTACTGTGCGCAAACCACATGTGTGGTCGATGTGGCCAGAAGGGGCACCCAAAGAAGCGTTGCACCAACCCACCCATGCCAACACTGGCACAGATGGTCGCAGCCCGCGCGGCCGAGCTGCGAGCACAGCAGGTTGCTGCAGCCAATGGGGCTGAGGATGCTATAGGGGCCATCATTGATGCAGCAGACATGGAAGCCGGTATAAGTGCACATACAACTGAAGCAACTACAGGGGTAGCAACTGAGGTGGCACCTATGGACGGTGACCTAACGCAGGAGCAAACAACAAACGCTCAGGGACAAGAGGGGGACGAGGAGGACGATGAGCATGAGAAGGACGGCTCGGAAGAGGAGGGGAACAACGAGGTCTTAGTCGCCAGGCCTGCTCCACAGGATGACCGAACGTCATAATGGATAGATTCAGAGAATTCAGACGAGGAGTACAACCCAGATGAAGAGACAAGGAGGGCAAGGCATGAGACAGAGGAGGCTACTTTCCGTCGTCAGTATGCCATGGTACGTGAGCTTGTTTTGGAGATGGGGCTGCCACACCTTGACATGTTACCTGATTCCGGAGCTCTGTGAAGGTAATGTGTTTGTCACTCTTGCAGATGACCCCTATGCATTGCCAGACATCGATAGACACTTTTTTATTCAACAAACCATGAGCACTTCATTGTGCGTACCATGTCCACGCTGTACAACATTAATGACTGACTTTCACCCCTTCTGTGATTGCAGGTGAAGAAGGCAATTGTACTCATGCCTATCCAAGCATCGTCAAGGTCAAGATTCCGGAGCACCAGACGAGGACTCTCTGTTACAAGGCGGTTTAGTTTGTAACGTTTGCATGTGGAGGCAGGAGAAAATGGTCTCATAATACGTGGCCAACCAGAGGAGGTGTTTTATGATACTGTTGAGTGTGGAGATGCTTTCCCTTGTGCAGCTTGCGATGTTATCCGTTGGGTCCATAACTTGCCGATCTACGTGCAAGAGTGGATTGCTTCATGTGACATGTCTTCATTGCATTTTATGTGGACGTAAGGCATTTGTACATAGTCACTTGTGATATTTGTATTCATTGCATTGTAATAGCAAAGGTTGTGAAAGAATGTTGCTCATGGGAGGACGCAGAAATGCATGTACAACATGGAATGAAGCCCTTCACCAGGTAACCAAATGTTACACTAGTGTTTGGCTAAATCTCAGCTTGCTGTTGTTGTAGGTGACCAATTACTTGTCACATTTGTGTCATGTATGTCTGAATACAAAAATCCGTTTCATCGTATACACTGGGTCATTACATTACAATAGTAGAAACAAAATAAAGAACTATTAGTTTGGAGTGCTACATTATGTGTACTCCACGACCTTATGCAACATTATGGCTACTCTACACTTGATGCATATAGTTGGCGCAATGGACAGGAGTTTCAGTACTCCAAACAAGATTCAGGGTTCTCCAAACATGAAAATGGGTACTCCAGACTTCATTTGGCAGAAATCGTGTAACAATATGCTGGTGTGTCGCTACTCCAGACATGGTTCCAGGTACTCCAGACATGATTATGGGTACTCCAGACATGATTTTGCAGAAATCTTGGCACAATGTTCTGGACTGTGGGTAGTCCACACATGATTCCGGGTACTTCAGACATGATTATGGGTACTCCATACCTGTTTTCGCAGAAATGTTGGCACAATTTATAGGACTGTGGGTAGTCCAGACATAATTCAGGGTACTCCAGACATGATTATGGGTATTCTAGACATGATTTAACAGAAATTTTTGCACAATGTACTGGACTGTGGGTAGTGCAAACATGATTCTGGCTACTCTAGACATCATTATGGGTATTCCAGCCATGATTTTACAGAAATGTTGGCACAATGTACTGGACCGTGTGTGGTCCAGAAATAATTCTCTGAAAAAGTATGTTGTTCACCCGACAGAGAAGGGCCTTGTGGAAGGGAAACGACTAAATCATTGATTAGTAACACTGTTAAAGGAGGGCATTACGTACAAGAAAATCTCAAATCAAACTGACATACTTGTGCAAAAGGGGGCAAAGTGGACAAGATTTGGCAAAAAACCAACAACGGTAACCGCGGCAAGGGCCATTACGAACTCGGTGGCTCAGACCATACCCACGGCTCCCAAGGCTCAAGACAGTTTGGCGGACAACTACTCGGCATGGCATTCCCAATCTCCATGTCGTACGTTCTGGAGTCACATGACCTGGGGCCCATGATGGTTCTTCATGGCCCAACTCACAGTTGCGCGCTACATAGCGGTCCCACTCCACCTTCAATGCGACCCATGCCCGATGAGCCGCCACAGGGTCCCCTATGGGTGTACTCCATCCATGATGTGTCGGGCCATTCGGACGTCCGTCGGTGTCCATGTCGATCCAACGTGGAGTACAAGCATGTGGGTACTTAGCGAATTGGACTGACTGAGAAGCACTTTAAGCACACACGATAATACCTGTTCGTTGTGCGAACCAGTACAACGAGCCGGTTCAACGCTGGAACTCGTCATTGGTGCATGTCAACGTTCGAGACGCAAACCCGGTCTGACTACTTGTCCTATGCTTTGGAATGTGCGACTGCAATTTTGGATGGGCAGAAATAAACTGGTGCAAAATAATCCGCTGTCCATGGTTTCCGTCGATAGATCAACGCTGTCCATAGTCGAAAACGACATGACAGCGGTGCCAATGTTTTCGAATGTCCGACAGAAAACGGAATTCGACTTCCCTCTTGTGGTCGGCCGTCGCCGACTTTGAGAACAAAATCCACGACTTTGGAAACCGGCCTCACTGATGTCAGAAGTCACCATGCTATGAGTTTTGGAGTTCGCAACTGCGAACTCCAAAACTCCCGACAGGGTGTGCTGCATCTTGCAAACCTCCCCAAATATCCGACAAACCCCCCTAGTGACACTAGATATTTGGGTATCATTTTTTTCCTTTCCAGGGCATCTGCCAGGCCCTGCGGTAGTGGAGCCTGGCAGATTCCTTTTCTTCTATCACACGTGCACCGAATGTTGCACCCCCCCCCCCAATAATAGACAAAACCCCCTAGTTACACTCGGGGGTTTGGGTATTTTTTTTTCTTGCCCTGGCATCTCTCGGGCCTCGCTGTAGCAGGACCCGGCAGATGCCCAGCGTGTGTCGCATCCTGCAAACCACCCCAAACCTACGACAAACCCCTTAGTTTAAATGGGGGGGTTGGCAGGGTCATCACGAGCTCGCAGGGAGGTTTTGCCGCAGAACCCCTCCTACGAGCTCGCGGCAATGGGCGAAGTTCGACTTTGCCCTCGAAGTCAAAATCCATGTCAAATATGTTAAATACATGAAATGTACTACAATTGTGTCAATTTTTGCTCTAAAAGCAAAAGGCATGGGCATCGTTGTCATTTCGGTTTCGACTATGGACAGCGCTGATAAATCAACCACAACTATGGACATACAACAACTCCGTCCACTTGTGCGGACCAGTACAACGAGCCGGTTCGACGCTGGAACTCGTCATTGGTGCATGCCAACATTTGAGATGCAAACCCGGTCCGACTACTTGTCCTATACTTTGGAACGTGCGGTGGCAATGTTTGTAATGCGAGTGTTCAAACTTAACGTTGAAAGGCCTTGGCGAGCTCGGAAACGTTTGCGTTGTAAAACTGAATGACCGTCCTCCTCATCGGAGTAGTCTTTTCCTTGCCCGAGTCGTCATGGCTCGCCACGCTTTTTGAAGCTACGTTGATGTTCTTTTCTAGAGTTATGATTTTTTTACTATTTGTAATTATTTATGTGTTTTGTTTTAAAGAACGGTAGAAACTTCGTGACTGTATTTTCTGTCGGGATGGACATTTGGATAAATTTTCCACTATTTCCTTCACGCACTTGCGTCAAGCTTGATGTGACCTCATGGTGTCGGTCGCATAACAGTGTCCAAAAGACTGTTGCAATCGGGTAATGATTGCGACAGTCTTTCTTGAATGTAAAACTTTAGATTCTGTTTCTAAAATTCTATTGTGTTACATTCCTCCCCCTTTAGCTACGAGTTTTCCTCGATTTGGTTTTCTCTACTATGAAGGGGTAGTTTGTACACAGCCATCTATCATTGATGGTAAAAGCGCCAGTCCATGAAGAGGATAACATCATGATTCGGCACATTTCATGATTCAAAAAGTGTTCAGCTTTCAAAAAAGAAACAGTGGCCACGCTTCCTCCCCTTTTACATGAAGCGACCCCGCGACAGGTGCCGAGGCGTCCCCGTGACAAGCTGTCGGGAGTAAGCCAATGATCAGTCCAAGGGTCAGTGCCGTTATCCTCTCAAGGGGGCTCGTACCGGGGTGGTACCCCCAAGGACACGCTTGTTCCGACGGGCAGCCAGTTCCTCCCAGTACTTCGCAATTGACGTAGGTGGCATTCGCGACTCTGGCTCCCAAGTGTTGTGGTCAGGTCCACAACCAGCCCAGTGGATGAGGCACTCCTTAACCACTCGTGCGTGTAAATTACGCTCACGGTCTTGGAGGATGCGGTGCACCTCACACTGGCCTTCCACGGCAAGGACAGCAAGAGGGGGTGGCTGAACAGACCCCTTTGCTGTGTAGGGTGCAAGGAGACTCACGTGAAAGGTATCATGGATGCGCATGTCTGGTAAAAGAGCCAACCGATAGGCCACACTTTCCAATTTCTATGTTATTGTGAAGGGTCCCAGCCATTTCGGCAACATCTTTCGTGCACCCGTTTTCAGCCGCAAATTCCGTGTGCTCAAAAGTACACGATCTCTGATAAAGAGCATCAGCTCATGACGCCTCTGGTCAACATAGGCCTTCTGGCGCTATTGAGCTGCATGCAAATGGGCCTTGGCATCCCACTAGAGGGCGTCCATGCGCTTGACAAAGGCCTTGGTGGAGGGCACCTGATCACCGCCGCCCCTACACTTCACCATTGAAGCGGGTACCACCGGATTCGGACTGTGATTGAGGAAGAATGAGGTAAAACCAATCGATTCGTTGACCGCGTTGTTCATGGAAAACTCAACTGGTGCCAAATAGTCGTCCAAGTCCTCCATTTGTAGGTCGATGTACATGCGAAGCATAGGCTTGAGTGAGCGGTTCATGCGCTCAGTTTGTCCATCAGTTTGGGTATGAAATGTTGAGGACATACTTTGTCGCGTTCCAAACCGTTCCTGCAATGCAAGCCAGAACCTGCTTGCAAAGCGCGGGTCACGGTCGGAGATGATGCGGATGGGTAAGCCGTGGCACTTGATGATGCCTTCGTAGGAGAGCCTGGCAGTCTCTTCTGTTGTGACGCGAGTTGTTGTGGGCATGAAATGGGCCATTCCTATTGCCTTGTCCACAACGACCACGATGGCATTGTGGCCTTTCTTGGTCTCTGGGAGTCCCATGATGAAATCCATGGACACTGACTCCCATAGGATGTCAGGGAGTTGTAGAGGCTGGAGGAGCCCCGCAGGTGCCTTGTTTGAAGTCTTGTTGCAAAGGCACAGGTCACACACCATGAAATACTTCCTGACATCACTGCTCCACCCTGGCCACCAGTAGTGCTGAGCCAGCGCATGTCCTGTCTTCTTTGTTCCGATGTGACCCAAGGAGGGCGGATTGCGAAACTCGAACATGATCTATTGTCGCAAGTTATTGAGATCCGGGACCATTACCTGCTCGCCATGCCAGTATAACCCGGCAGCCTCCACAAGGCCATGGCGTTCAATTTTTTAGGCTCGGCAAACCAGGGGTCCGAAGTGTAGCCCATCCGCATGCGAGTCTTGAAAGGGTTCACACGGACCAGTGGTCTTGGGGGTGGGCGGAGTGGGTTTGTGTGCAATGTTGTCACCGCCGCAACAGCGGCAAAGTGCTGATTTGTGATCTTATTCTCGCTCAACATGAGGCTCAAATGTGTTGGGTTTCAACTCAATGGGTCTGCCACGTTAACCCGACCTGCTTTCTACTGCTAGGTGAATGTGAAGCGACTTAAGTATTCACTCCATCGCGCCTGTCGTCTTGAAAGGTTCGGTTGCGTCTGAAAGTACATGAGGGGGTTGTGGTCCGTGACCACTGTGATTTGTCCCTCGGTACCTTCGAGATAACAGTGCCATACTTTGAAATCATTCACGACTGCCAGCAGCTCCTCATCCCCAGTGGTACATGGTCTCTACATCAAAGAGCTTGCGGCTCTCATAGGCAACAGGGTGGCCGTCTTGCATGTGTACAGCTCCCAACCCAGTAACCGATGCATCACAACGTACCTCCTACGACTTCTTTGGATTCGGGAGTGCAAGTACCGGTGCCAATATCAGCATCGTCTTCACAGCCTCGAAAGCCTCAATGCATTTTGCTGACCAAACCCATGTGTTTGCCTTCCGGGTCAGGGCGGTGAGAGGGCTCTTCAATGTGGAATAGCCTCTCATAAAGCGCCGGAAGTAATTTGTGAGTCCAAGAAAAGAGCGGAGCTGACCGACGTTCTTGGGTTGAGGCCATTCTTTCACGACCTGCACGTTGCAAGGGTCCACCCAGATCCCCTCTCCACTAATGACGTGGCCAAGGTACTCCAGCTCTGGCTCCGCAAACTTGCACTTACTTCTTTTGGCGAGAAAACGGTTCTTGCGAAGAATCTCAAGCACCATTCCGAGGTGTTGCTCGTGTTCTTCGTGCTTCTTGGAGAAGATGAGGATGTCGTGAAGATACACCAGGATCGATTTGCCGAGGTTTTCCCTGAAGATGTTGTTCATAACTGCTTGGAATGTTACAGGTGCATTTTTCAGTCCAAAGTAGAGGACCTGAAACTGATAGTGCCCAAGATGAGTTATGAATGCCGTTTGGGGGACATCCTCCTCCGTTGCCCAGATTTGATGGTAGTCCTGTGATAGATCCAGAGACGTGAAGAATTTTGCTCCGTGAAGCTGGTCAAATAGGTCCTCGATGTGCGGGAGCCGGTACCGGTTTTTGATAGTGAGTTTGTTCAATGCCCGATAGTCCACGCACATCCTCAGGCCTCCATCTTTCTTGTTCACAAACAGGATCGGCGCTTCGAAGGTGGAAGAGCTTGGCTCAATCCAACCCTTCTGGAGGTACTCCTTGATTTGGGCTTCTGCTTCTTGCTGTTATGCTTGGCTCAAGCGATACACAGACCAAAAGGGAGGCACAGCCCCCCGTTCTAACGGAATGGTATGTCCGACCATTTGCCGAGGTGGTAGCCCATCCGGCGGTGCCTTGAAAACATCTGAGAATTCTGAGAGTATGTTTGCGATCCCTTGGTGTACTTTGCCCTCTGCCTCGTCGTCCATTTTCTTTAGGGTTGCAAGAAAACAGCGGCACCCTTGTCGAAGTTGTCGTTTCATTTGGAGGGCCGAGAGGCTTGATTGAGCCTTTGTTTCAGGTCGTTGAATTTGTGGAATTGGAGACAGGGTGATCATTCTCCTTCCACTACTTCTCTGCACTGTTTTTGAGTCGAAGCACATGAGTACCTTGCGGTGCACAAGCCACGGGTCTCCAAGAACAACGTCAAACGGATCCATGAGATCAAGCACGGTGAGGCGGACACTAGTGGTGAAGCCGGGTAGTGTGAGCCGTGCCACACAGTCACCAAGGACTGGTACCTCCCTGTCATCACCGACGACCACCGTGCTAGTGCGAGGCGTGTACTTTAGCTGCCATGTGCGTACAAATGCATCTCTCACAAACAAGTCATCCACACCAGTATCCACCAAGATGCGTGCCGGGACGCCTGCCAACTTGCCGTCGAATTGTATGGTCGTCGATGCTTTGGACTTCCCTATGAAAAAGCTCATCGGAGGCTTGCCCTCAAGGTGGTAGATCCGATAATCATGAGTGCTTCTTTGTAATTCAACCATGTCACCGAGCTGTTCCCACATGACAAACTTTCTTTAGTGGCTACGACCAGGCTCATGCGATTTTTGAGGTTTTCTTTGGTCACATTTGTGAGTGGGCATGAGCGATCATGGTAGAGGGACTCAGGATTCACGAAAGGCACATAAACGATTGAAAGATGCTGTGTCGATAAGAATTCAAACTTTTTGATATCATCAGAAAACATGAACATCCTGTCCTCATCATTTCCATGATTCACCGCAACCCCAGATAGCAGCCCACCGGTAGCTACTGGGGATCGTGAAAATCCTGCTCACGACCATGCTGGGAACGATGGACGCGTCCTCCAGTACCTCCCTCGAAGTCCTGGTCATCGTCTCGGGGACGTCCGTGTCCACGCTGACCGCCCTGTGGCCCCTGACGCTAGATGGTTGCAAATGCCTGGCCTTGGCGCTACCCCCCGTGAGGGCGACCCTGGCCGGTAAGGGCATTTCCGTTGCCATCACACTGCCCACCCTGATGCTGACCGCCACCATGGAAGCGGTTTTGGCCACCACCGTGAAAGCGGTTTGGCCCTCTGCCTTGGCGCGCACCATGAATGTGCTGTTGGCCCTGCTGTTGTCCTTGCTGCTACTGCTGGTCACTCTGGGGGCAGTCGCGCCCAATGTGCCCAGCCTGGTGGCAGCGTCTGCAGATGATAGAAGAGCAGGAGTTTTTCTCTCCACCATGTCGGGGGAACTTCTTGGAGGGCTCAGACGTTGCCTCCACTGCCCGCTTTGGTGCACCGCCCATTGGCGTTGAGGGCTCCTCACGCGCCCGCCTCCTTTCACGTGCGTCACGATCCCATAGGCTGGAGTTTTACTTGTACAACGCGCACACGCGTGCTGTCATTGTGTGTAGGGACTTCCTCTCATTGTCATTGTCGTGTAGGAAGAAGAATTGCAGTTGAGGGCTGGCCAAACCACTCTGAAAGAGGTCAATCTTGGCCTACTCTGTTAGGTGGCAATTGTGGACCTTCTTTGCAGTCTTCAGAAATTCCTCGGCATACCGCTCCACCGACATGTTCCCGTGCACGAGGCTTTCAAGCTCCTTCTTTACCTTCTGCGAGTTAGCAGGCTTGTTGTATAGCTCACGCATCAGTTCGTAAAACTCTTCCAAAGTGGGGTCTGAGTGTTGCTGCTTCTCCTTGTAGAGCTCCGTCAGCTTCTCAAACGGCTTTGGCTTCAAGGAAAGCATACCTTGTGCACCCCACTCCACTTCCTCGATCCGAGCAAGGCGGAGGTGCCTCTGAAGAATCATCAGGAACGTATTAACATCGCATGTGTCATTGTAGCAGTCAGCCAGCTCAAGAACCACACGACTCCCAATCCCGCCTTCCTTCTGGGCCCGAGTTGGAGCTGCACGTGCTCGTGGTTCAGGCACATTCGCTTCCAGGCGAGGAGCATGATCGACGACTGGTGCCCGATGCGTGTTGCGAATGTTCGCACGTTCACATTCTGCACTTTCACGCTCGCGACGCTCCAAAATCTGACTCAACTCCACCTCGGCTGCGTGACGTGCCGCACCGACTGCTGCGTTGAGCACAGCACACTGGTTTTTGGCTTCTTTGGTGCGAAGTTCCTCGAGTGCCTACTCCGCCACCTTTGCGCGGTGGTCGTCGGCCGCAACCTCGCGCAATAACTTCCCGTTCTCCTCATACAACTTCTCATTCATTTTCTATACCATGAACGATCGTTCGCGAAGCATGACGCGCACCATATCACCGTCGTATGCAAGCGCACCCATGACGGTCACGGCCAAGGTGAAATCCTCAGGAGCGAGGTAGGTACGGAGGTGATCGATCTGTTTGTCGATGTTCAGGCGACGCGCAACGCTGTCGAGCGCACGCTGCACTGCTGGCGAACTCGGCCGGCTCGCAGGTCGGGCTCGCTCTCCTCCTACCAAAACGAGAACACGACCCTCGTCGTCCACGCGGTCCGATGCACGTTCCGCCTGGTTGGCGCCTGCTTCAGGCGCCTTTGGTATAGAATTGCCCGCCTCACTGCCCTTGCTGGCTGTGTCATGTGCATCCGGTTCTTTGTCAGCTTCGCGATCCGCTTCAATGACCACGCGATCCGCTAGCTCATCGGGCGATTCATCTCCATGCTCGTCTCCTTCGGCAACCTTGTCAGGGTTATCAGCACCAGCGATGTTCCCCTTGGTGGCCTTTCACCCCTCGTCGTTTGCACAAGTGATCCGGGCGGGCGTGGCCTCATTGCCGAAACCGAGCTCGACGGCGAGCGACCGACTCTTTCCATCGCCTTGCCGAGCGGCTGCGACGGGGTTCTCGCACTGCTGTCCATGCTTTGGAGATGTTGGTGTTCCGCCCCTTGGCGACACCGGGCGGGTACCTCCCCTGCTAGCCGTCGCCTCTCGGTGCAACTTCGCGAGGTGGGCGCCGGGCGCTAATGTCCCGCGACGCTCCTTGGATCCCAATGGCGTGCGTTCATTGGAGCGGCGGGGGCTGGTGCTTGGAGCACGCCCCAAGACCGCAGAGAGTCCGGTCCCAAAGCCGGCCATCCTTGTGGCAAGGCCTTGCTTCGGCTCTCTCACTCTCCAACATCCTCCTCCAACCCCTCTCTCCCCTCTTCCCCCTTTTTGGATTTAACTGGGTGGAGGACACAGTATTGGACTATGTGTGCCTCGCTTCAAACCCTGTGGTGGACCGAGGTGGCTCCAGGCCAAACCTCCTTCACCCTCTTTCTTTTCTTTGGAAAAAGGGGGAGGACAGGCAATGTTAAACAGCACCAGTTGTCTGATTCAAGTCATAGACTGACATGCTGGAGACAGAATTGCAAACTAGAGTGGAAATTACAAGGTAGAAATCACTTTTTGCAAAATAGCCATAGAATAACAGTAAAATAGTGAAATAAAATGGCTTGAACTAGTAGTGGCTGATTTTACGGATCCAGCAAAAAACGGCGCAGGAAATGGAGGACCTAAGGCCAAGTTATTGCTCTCCCTACTCCTTTCTGCTTGGAGAAACCGGGACTGACGGGTCCCTTGTTCTTCTTGGATTGGGCGCCCGCCAAAAAAAATGCTGAAGGCTCCTGGCTCGCCCCTTGTGCCTCCCATGTTGCTGTAGCAAGAGGTTGATGTGGTAGCTTGCTGGTCCAGTAGCCCTTTGTGAGAGTAATGCTGTGCGGAAGTAGGTTAGGTTGGTGGAGGTGGGGTGTGCGCGCATGGAGGTGATGGAGTTTTGGCACCTCTGCGCGGTTGTAACGAATTGCTACGGGAAGCTTGGCCCACTGGGCCAAAACCGCGATGATTGAGGGTCTCCGACCCTCAACCCATCCTGACCAATCGCCCACAGTCTAGGACCCGTTCAAGCCATGAGGAGAGGCCGGCCCGCGCTACACCCCTCCCACCTAGGAGTGGACCCGCCTTCCCCGTCCACAGCGGGACTCGAACCCTGGCGCTCTGATACCAATGTAACAAATTGGTACGGGAAGCTTGGCCCACTGGGCCAAAACCGCGGTGATTGAGGGTCTCCGACCCTCAGCCCATCCCGACCAATCGCCCACAATCCAGGACCCGTTCAAGCCATGAGGAGAGGCCGGCCCACGCTACAGCGTCGTTCCACTAGCACCACCACGAGGTCACCTGCTGCTCATCGACTAAGTCACCACTCCTCGTGGTGTGTGAGGATTCTCATGACGGAGTGGAGACGACGGCTATGTCAGCGGGCCGACCTAGATCTGATGCCCATGTAATGCGAGTGCTCAAACTTAGCGTCGAAAGGCCTCGGCGAGCTTAGAAAAGTTTGCATTGTAAAACTGAATAACCATCCTCCTCGTCGGAGTGGTATTTTCCTTGCCCTAGTCGTCATGGCTCGCCATGCTTTTCGAAGTTACGTTGATGTTTCTTTATAAAGTTAGGATTTGCTTATTATTTGTAATTGTTTATGTGTTCCGTTAGAAAGAACGGTAGAAACTTCGTGACCGTATTTTCTATTGAGATGGTCGTTTGGATTCGTTTTCCACTATTTCCTTCACGCTCTTGCGTCAAGCTTGATGTGACCTCATGGTGTCGGTCCCAGAACAGTGTCCGCAAGACTGTTACAATCAGGTAATGATTGTGACAGTCTTTCTTGAATGTAAAATTTTAGGTTATGTTTCCAAAAGTCTGTTGTGTTACAATGTTGGACGGGCAGAAAGAACATGCCCGTGTCCACGTGGATACGGGCTACACGCATGAATCGTGCATCGCTGGCAACATGACACGGTCCTGGGAGACAGTTTGCAACAGCAAACCATAATTGCAAACGTAAAGAAACAACGACCCAAAGCCTTCATGTTGAATGGCAACAATAGGGTACTGGTACGAGGCCCTGCCGACGTCGACATCCATAAACCCCAACTCTCTAGATTTCATTGAAAAATGGGGACGACGTAGTCAGAATTTTCAGAGTTGGGGCAGGTTGGAAAACTAATAGAAAATGGGGGCTATCTAGGTAGAAGTTTTTTGAATGGGAGCGACCTAGTCTTTGCTCTCAGAAATGGGGCCGTCTCATACATGGTCGGCCAAAAATGGGGGCGACCTGGCAATTAGCCGATCATGGCTTTCTCACCCAATTGGTTACCTCGTATCTCGTAAAAAAGAATTTTACCTTTGCCTATCATAGGCCCTGAACCGATGAAAGAAGCATTGATTTTGATTCTAGGGTTCGTCGATTTCCCTCTCGATCTTTGATTTTTGGTTGATTCTACGTGTACGTGGGAAACGATTCAAATAAGCGGGACAGCGACTTGGAATCTATCAATTTTGCGCTATTCGATGACCGGGTTTCACGGACATCGACCCTGATTTTTTGGAAGAATGTCGTTTGTGCATAGAGCATGACGTCACGGCGCGTGCAAAGTGCTCGTTTTTTCCCTTGGACCGACGTGTCAAGAAAACGCATTTCAACACGTCGATGTGTGAGTAGATCTGGTAAAACATGGCTTGAAAAACGTTTTATGATAAACGTCTACGTGCTAGGCATTCGGACTGATTTTTGCTCTTTCCGCAATTAGGACGTTTCCCACACGTTAGGAAGCATGCCACGTAGACCGGCATCAGGTTAACGTCCTAGGAAATTAGCGGGAGTCGTTTGATTCCTCCTTCGCTTTCGTCAAGTTTTCTGGCTGTTTCGGGAACAGTTGCGAGCTCTGCAGGATTTTTTCGCGTATCCCCTCCCGCATATCTACCATGAAATCAAAATCAAAATCAATGCAGCGGTTCAGGCCCACAGTATCCAAGGCCAGCCAACTTCAATGGACCTTCCGCGTCGGACGGCGAAGTAAAGCGCGAAACGACAAAACGAAGCGTGAGCCCTAACAACGCAAGGAAGCCGCTTTCTCTCGCCAGCCGCAGCGGGCCAGGCGCACCCAAGGGCAGCGGTAAACGACAACGCCAAGCGCTAGCTGACAAGGCGAAATGCCAGACCACGCAGGAAAAGCGCGCCAAGAGATTTCAGCCGATTGCAGGCGAGGCATGNCCCCAAGGGACAACCATGGCATCGGAGGTCAAGGAAGGGGAGGAAGTGAAACCAGCGGACCCCCCTCCTCCTCCCTACCCTCCGCACGAGATGTGGCGCACGCGGCTCATCGACTATTTCGCCGTGTGCGGCCTTGGGCTGGACCTGCGGCGCATAGACGGCAAGCGAGGGTTCCACGGCATCAAGGAAGCGGTGAGTGCTTGGTGGTTGGTGGTAGGTGGTTCGTGGTCGGTGGTCGGTGGTCGGTGGCTTGTGGTCGGTGGTCGGTGGTTGGTGTTTGGTGTCAGAAGCAGGGGCAGAGGTTACTGACTCCCGCATGTGCAACGGTGGCCGTAAGTGGGAAGCTGAGAAGAAGCGGTGTGAATGGCTGACTGACTTCGCCCCATCCCGGGACAGCATGATGTGCGGAACAG